>JBBPBX010000840.1:37856-50022 GCA_038048925.1 Garcialebias charrua
AATAATGTCACGACAAAAACTGGTCATTCGTCAAATCTAAGCAGCGCTGTCAGCGCAGAGAGCATGCTGTAGATTCACACAGTGTAGAACTTACCAGTTTCTCCTTGCCTTTGCTCTCTCTGTTTGACCCCAGTGGGCCACCATACTTGCGAGCCCAGCAGCTTCCAGTGTCATACAGGTCACTGCATACCACTGCGTTGGAAGTGTGATGGAGATGATGACTGCCAGGACAACTCTGATGAAGATTCTCAATATTGTGGCAAGTTGACGAGTCTTCTTCTTGTTGACAGCAGCTGTTTTACTTCAGAGCAAACTTGTTTTTAAGCATTGTTGGCTCCAATAGATGTACAGTATTGTTCTGCAAAAACAAAACTGTAGAGATAAACTACAGTGCCCTGAAAACATATTCATACCCCTCATACTTTACCACAATTTGTCATATTACAACTACAGAACTAAAAAGTATTTTACTGAGATTTGATTTGATAGACCAACAGAAATGGCACAGTTGTGAGGTTAAAACAAAAGTATTCATAGTTCTCACAATGTCATTCAAAGACTGAAAAGTATAGTATGCATTTGCATTACACCCTCCTGCATCAATGTACTTTGTAGAACCAATTTCACCACAAGTTCACTGCAAGTTTTTTTTTTTTGGATTTGACTCTTCCAGATTCTCAGCTAGATTTAGCTTTAGGTCCATTTAGACTGGACTAAGAGACGCCGTTGACAAAGAACTTAGAGAAGAACAAGCGGGATTCCGTCCCAACAGATCATGCAGTGACCAGATTTTTGTGCTAAGAAACATCATAGAGCAATGCATAGAGTTCCAAAAACCTATAGCTATGAATTTCATCGATTTCCAAAAAGCATTTGATAGCATACACAGAATAAGCTTGTGGGACATTGTGCGAAGCTATGGTATACCCGAGATGTATGTAGAGATCTTCCAAAATTTGTATGATGGTGCCAGCTGCTGTGTGAAGGTAGAAGCAGGCACCACAGATTACTTTGAAATACTCACTGGAGTGAGACAGGGTTGCCCACTATCTCCATTCTTGTTCCTCCTCGCCATAGACTATGTAATGAGAATAGCCATGTGCAAAACAAATTTTGGAATAAAATGGACGACAAATGAGAACTTAACGGATCTAGACTTTGCAGACGATATAGTCCTACTGGCAAACACTCAACCAGTGCTTCAAGATATGACGCAAGCCCTACAAGAAAACGCTAAAAGGATTGGTTTGAAAATAAACGAAGGAAAAACAAAGGTTATGCAAGTTGGGCACACAGAACCAAACATACAGATAACAATA
The DNA here is from genome assembly GCA_038048925.1 of Garcialebias charrua. NCBI lineage: Eukaryota > Metazoa > Chordata > Actinopteri > Cyprinodontiformes > Rivulidae > Garcialebias > Garcialebias charrua. The sequence continues at coordinate 39,176 of JBBPBX010000840.1, forward strand.
GATCAATCGTCTGCTGAGAAGGTACAGAAATTTGTCTACCTTGGAAGTGTCATAACTGACGATGGCAACGTAGATGCAGATATTACCACCCGCATCGGTAAGGCAGCATCAACATTCAGAAGACTACAATCAATATGGGCAAGTAAATCCATATCCACGAATCTTAAGGTCAGACTACTGCAAGCAGTGGTTATCCCCACAGCCTTGTATGCCAGTGAGACGTGGAAGATGTCAGTAAAGATGGCCAAGAAATTGGATGCATTCCAACAAAGATGCCTGCGAAAGATACTGAAGATTACATACCTAGATCGGATTACAAACGCAGAAGTCTATCGTAGGACACATACCATACCCATGAGCCAAACAATTAAGCTAAGGAAGCTCAAGTTTGCAGGACATGTACTGAGAATGGAAGCACAGAGACTACCAAAGATTGCCTTCAATTGGAAACCACAAGGAAACAGAAAGAGAGGCAGACCCAAACTGACGTGGAGACGATCCTTTGAGAAAGACCTGAAGGTACAGGGCTTCGACCCGAGCACGGTGGAGATGATCGCCAAGGATAGAGATCAATGGAATCAGCTTGCCGCCCAATGCGCTCTCGAGCGCGGGAGGATCTAAGTCTAAGTCTAAAGACTGGACTTTGACTGGTCCATGGGAGTTCTTCTTTGGTCTGAGCTGTTTCATTGTAGCTCTGGCTGGATGTTTCAGGTTGTCCTGCTGGAAGACAACCCTCTGTTCTAGTCTCAAGCCTTTTGGAGCCTCAAACAGGTTTTCTTCAAGAATTGTCCTGTATTTACCTCCTTCTATCTTCTTATCAGTTCTGACTAGCTTCCTTGTTCAGGCTAAACAAAACATCCCCACAGCATGATGCTGCCACCACCGTGTTTCACAGTGTGGTGGTGTGTTTGTTGTGATGTGCAGTGCTAGTATTTTTTTTCACACAGTTATTTACATTTAGGCCAAACTGGGCTTTTTTTGTCTGATCTGAGTAGAGCTGCTCCTTCTTCATGTTTGCTGTTCCTGCGTGACAAATTGTAAACAGAATTTCTTCTGCCTTTATTTCCACAATGGTTTTTATTCTCTGTACCTTTTCCTCAAAGCCCAGATTTGTTGAGTGTATGACTAATAGTTGTCCTGTGGACCGAATGTCCCACCTGAGCTGTGGATCTCTGCCAGTTTAGCTGGATGGTCATGTTCAAGGTTCAAGCAGACTTTATTTTTATTCACATCACATGTCGGGGAGGAGACTGGGGAGTCTCCAGGCTCGAACCAGCAGACTGAGAGACAGCTCTGTTCATCAGGCAGTCAGGATGCTTAACACTCTGCCAGCTCTGCCCTCCCTCCCACTTGTACTGCCTTAATCACAAAAAACTTTCACACATTACCACACAACACAAAGTTTTTAACACTGGACTCTGTGTCATCAATACGGGTCATTCACTCAACTCACGGTCATGTGCTCATTCAGTTTGCACTACTTCTCATATTTGCACTAATGTTTGTATTACATTACTGCCTATAGTCATACTACTGTTTACATTTACTGTTGACATTTATTACTACTGTTTACATTTATTACTACTGTTTACGTTTACATTTATTACTACTGTTTACATCTAGACTTTTTATATCTACACTACTGCTGATATACAGTATATATTCTTTTTACTAGCCTTATTGCATAATGCCACTTTGTTTCTATACCAATATCAACTACCTCATACATATACTGTGTACATTAACCCCATATGCTGCTTTGTCACTCTTTACAAATGTCAAATGCCAGAACCTTCATTTATTTTATAGATATACTTTTTATACTTTATACTTCGGGACAGTATTACACTCTATTTCATTTTTGGTGTTGGTGAAACTTTTTATACTTTTATACTACTATGAAAAACTACTATGCAAAAAACTCAGGACAGTACTAAACTTTTATTATTTCATTTTATGCTTGTTTATTAATTGTTTAGTGTTTAAATGGTTACTGTTGCACCGAGGGACTAAGAGAGAAACGCAATTTCAATCCTGTGTATGTCCTGTACATATTGCAGTTCTGACAATAAAGTTGACTTTGACTTTGACATTGACTTTGATGTGGTATACGAGGTGAAACAAAATTGTGTACTCAAGGTCCCAGTTACACCTAAAAATAGCAATAGTACAAAGTGGGGATTCTCAAACTTTTTGGGTTCAGGGACCACCTCATAACCCTCATGTTGATTATATAATTTTCTTCAATTTGTCTCTTCAATGCAATGGAAATATTTGTGTAACAAAAATAGTTAAAATCTGTTCTTTAACAGTGTTGATACAATTTTTCTACTTTTAAACGTGGGGTCTTTTTCATTCAAGATATACTTAACAAAATTTTTAATGTCATCTTCCAAACGAGTATAGTTTTGAGAAAATTAGCAGTATCAAAAACCAGTTCATAAACGTTATGCCACTTCTTCAAATTATTATATAAATCTCTTACATAAAACCGCACAGAATCATAACAGCAGTAGTCATACCAAGTAACAGGGCTTCATTAGGAAACCAGTCGATGCCGATCAACCAGTCTGTACCCGGAAGCCCTGCGATAGGTGAAAAACCACGAAGGAGGAAAGTGTTTTAAAACTTTAAAACGCTCTAAAAGAGCACAGCATGTCATGATTTCAGCTCTCTGCCTCCTCTCAGCCACGGCTGCACTTTTCGCTCTCAGCCACGCCCACTTCTCCACTGTAGGTGTCAGGTTCGGGTATAGGATTAAGAATAAGCCAAACACAGTAGTATAAAAGAACAGTTTTTATTTACTTTGGCTGCTGGTTTCTGGATGGAGGAGTCACTGGCAGTAGAACAGAGCAGCTGCAGGATTGAGCCAAGCGTGAACAGAAGGAGCGTCCAGAAGCGTGGTCCAGTGTAACAAGCAGGGGTCAGGCACAAGGGACAGAATTCCACTGATAATAATCCAGAGAGGGTGATCCATGAGTCAGGGTCGAGATAATAATAAGCAAGGTCGGTACCGCAGTCAGAAGATCGAATCAAAAAAGCAGGAAGGGGCAGGCCCATGAAGAATCTGAGGTACCGGTACAGGCATAGGGTCCTAAATCCAAAAGACAAGGCATGATCGTCAAGCATGAGCATGAAACGATGAACAGCTTAGTATTAGGGACCATGGAAGGTATAATAATTCTGCAACAGAGAAGTGAATGAGCTTAAATAGTGCAGATAACAGGTGCATGGAATCAGGGCTGATTGCTGTGGAGGAGCAAGGGAGGCGTGGCATGGAGTGACAGGAGCAGGCTGGAGCTGAGAGATGGGTGATAGGGAAACAGAAACTATGGCATGAGTGGGCAGGTGACATGAGCAGGAGAACACGTAGCATGAAGGTAGGAGTAGGCCAGGCTGGGCAGAAACATGGCATGAGGAGCAGAGACGTGAGCAGATGGGGGGTCAGCGGCCCCTGCTGACCATCACAGCAGGTGCTAAATAATTTAAAATAATTTATTTTTAATTAAAATTCCATGCCGAGCTTTAGACTCATCCATCAATCAGCCAATTATGTGTCATGTCCAATCTTGTTTTGAAAAACCGCGATAGAGCGACTCCGCCAAATCGAACTGTAAAGTAGCGAGGGACTACTGTGTTGTAATTATCTCTTCAATGTTTGCAGTTTTGTCTTTATTCAGTTTCAGGTGAAAGATTGAGCAGAGCTCTGTGAAATGTTGAATATTTGGGATATTATTGTAATTGCCGGTCTATAAGCTGCACACACTAAATAAAAAAATAATAAACAATTTTGTACATAAATAAGCCGTGCCGGTGTATAAGCAGCGGTGTTCACACTGTAACATAAGATATTTACACAGAAAGATGATGCCATACAGAATGATTTTTAATTCAATACATACTGGTAACATACATATGTACAGTACGGTAAAAAAAAAAAAAAATGAAAAATGCCTTTAAAACAGCTGGTTAAAACAAAAAACTACAGTAGCTTACTAGTAAGCCACTGATAGCTATCTTCAAGCTGTCCTCCTGCTCTGCAGAGCAAAAAGTGCTCTGTGAGCACGTGAGACATGCTCTGCGCATGCGGGGGAATCCCCCTCACTAGGGAGCGGGAATTTCCCCCCTCCCCATTTCATTAGTTCCACTGTGACCTGTTCCGTAATTTCATTGGTCAGGTTTTTTTTAACCTTTATTTATACAGCATGTGACAAAGCTAAATGTTCTTTGTGGCAGGAAGCTCGTTAGCCCGTCAAAAATAAAAATCCATGAATAAGCCGGAGCATTTTATAAGCCACGAGGTTCATAGCCTGTGGAAAAAGTAGTGGCTTATAGACCAGAAAGTACGGTAATTTATAACCCAGCCCTGCTTTAATAATATAATAATAATAATAATAATTTGTCACATTTGTCATCTGTGTATGTTCCCATACTTGACAGACGAAATTGGTCTTCTGCATTTAACCCAACCACCACCAGGTGGTGCAGCGAGCAGCGTAGTTGCGCTCGGGGAGCTGGAGAATTAGATGTGCACTCATATAGACACCCCAAGGTGTGTAGTGGCCGGAGCCGGGGCGCGAACCCGCGTCCTTCGGGTCCCAAGTCAAAAGCCCTGCCACTACACCATCTTGGCTCTTAACTTCTCAACAACAATATCCCTGATCTGGCTTGTGTGCTCCTTTGTCTTCATGATGCTGTTTGATTACAAATGTTTTGTAACAAGCCTCTGAGTGCTTTACAGATCGGCTGAATATATACTGAGTTGTAATTACAAACAAGTGGACTCTTATTTACTAATGAGGCAACTTCTGCAGGCATTTTGTTGCCCTGGACTTTGGGTCGGGGCATCAGAGTAAAGGGGGTTGAATAGAAATGTATGCAACACTTTTCAGAATTTTATTTGTAAGCTTATGCTGGTGAAGATTCTCAGTCATCCAGGACATGATAAAATAAAAATAAAAAGTTAAATACAGAAACAACTGGACTTTATTTGTAACAGAAGACGTTCCGCTTCTCATCCAAGAAGCGTTCTCAATTCAAAGAGCAGAGAGTGAGTGAGCAAGGTTTTAGAGGGTGAGATAAGATACGTATATGTAGATTGACAAATCGCACCTCACACCTTAACAGTAGGGGTTTCTTAATGTCTTTGTTAGTCTAACGCCAAAAATACACCACACGCGTTGGAGCTCCGCCCCGCTCCGGTCCGACCTCCGCAGCAAATACGCACCCATTATAATCAATGAGATAAAGTACACTGGCTCCGCACGGCGGCGGTGAGCTGCGGCGAGCGGACGGCAGTCCGTCAAAATTAGAAATTTTTCTATTTCTGCCGGACGCCGGAGCTGTGCCGGAGTCAACTTTTGAAGATTACGTCGCACCAACAGGAAAAGGAACGAGCACAACTTCCGTATTTACAAAATAAAATCACCACGGGCGGACTAATCCTAGCTCTATACGGATTTATTTGTACAAAAATGCTGTCAAACTATCATTTATGACTATTCTATGACTAAACTATTATATTTATGACTATGACTACACCTAATAACGCAATACAAGAAATAAATAAATAAAAAAGTATTTTATTCTGAAATGTAAACATCACTTCCTGTTGCTCAAACCATGTCCTGTCGCTTATTTACGAGAGAAGATCAAGGCAGCCTTTACTGTTGTTCTCCTTCTTCCACCGAATGAATTGTTTTGTTCTGACTTCATTATTTATCACTTGATTTATCGCGCAATCTCACAATTCCCGCGCATGCGTCTTGGAGTGGCGCATCCAGGCGGACCTGAGCTGAGCGGAGGCAGTGGACTTTGGACTCGCTCAGCTGCGACCTGCGGAGCGGAGCGGACACGGACCGCGTGTAGTGTATTTTTGAGGTAATTCACAGGCGAGGCTCCTCTGACCCATCAGGTGTGAAAATCGTCTGGGAATCAGTCCTAAAGCTGCATTATACTTTTTTGAAAGTTGGAATCTGAGATGTCCTCCTCTGTTAAGAGAAGGTTTCTCTTTCTTAATACAGTATAAACAGCTTCCTTAACGCCCCTCTCAAACCATCTGTGCTCTCGGTCCAAAATTTGCACATTCTGGTCAAATGAGTGTTTCTGTCCGTGAGGTGGAGGTGAACAGCTGAGTTTTGTCCAGAGCAGGTGGCTCTCCTGTGTTGGGACATTCGTCTGGGAAGAGGCTGTTCAGTTTCCCCAATGTAGAGGTCTGGACAGTCCTCGCTGCACTGGACCACATACAAGTCAAAGTCAAAGTCAACTTTATTGTCAGAACTGCAATATGTACAGGACATACACAGGATTGAAATTGCGTTTCTCTCAGTCCCTCGGTGCAACAGTAACCATCTAAACACTAAACACTAAAACATTTAATAAACATAAGCATAAAATAGTAAAAGTGTAACACTGTCCTGAGTTTTTTCATAGTAGTATAAAAGTATGAAAATTTACACCAACACTGAAACACCAAACACCCCTAAAACACCAAACACCCAATGAACATAAGCATAAAATGAAATAATAAAAGTGTAATACTGTCCTGAGTTTTTTCATAGTAGTATAAAAAGTATATCTATAAAATAAACTGAAGGTTCTAGCATTGACATTTGCAAAGAGTGGCACAGCAGCATATGAGTTAATGTACACAGTATATGTATGAGGTAGTTGATGTTGGTATAGAGGCAAAGTGGCATATGCAGTAAGGCACATAAGGCACATTTGGCATCCTTAGATAAGGCTAATCAGAGAATACTGTATATGTATCAGCAGTAGTGTAGATATAAAAGTAGTGTAAATGTAAACAGTAGTAATAAATGTAAAACAGTAGTAATAAATGTAAACCGTATTAATAAATGTAAACAGTGAATGTAAACAGTAGTATGACTATAGGCAGTAATGTAATACAAACATTAGTGCAAATATGAGAAGTAGTGCAAACTGAATGAGCACATGACCGAGAGTTTAGTGAATAACCCGTTTGATGACACAGGGTCCAGTGTTAAAAACTTTGTGTTGAGTGGTAATGTGTGAGAAAGTTTTTTGTGTTAAGGCAGTTCAAATGGGAGGGGAGGCAGAGCAGGCAGAGTGTTTAGCATTCTGACTGCCTGATGAACAGAGCTGTCTCTCAGTCTGCTGGTTCGAGCCTGGAGACTCCTCAGTCTCCTCCCTGATGGCAGCAGTCTGAAGCAGCTGTGTAGTGGGTGTGTGGGATCACCTGCCATGCAGAGGGCTTTCCGAGTGAGGCGTTTGCTGTGTAAGTCCTGCAGTGAGGGCAAGGAGGTGCCGACGATCTTCTCAGCTGCTCTCACGATGCGCTGGAGGCTCTTGCGGCAGGATGCAGTACATGCACCAAACCACACCGTGATGCAGCTGGTCAGGACACTTTCTATGGCACCCTGTAGAAGGTGCACATGATGGGGGTTGAAGCTCCAGCCCTTTTCAGCTTGCGGAGAAAGTAGAGGCGCTGGTGAGCCTTCTTGGCCAGTGCTGCAGTGTTCCTGCTCCAGGACAGGTCCTTTGAGACGTGCACTCCCAGGAACTTGGTGCTGTCCACTCTCTCCACTGCGGTGCTGTTGATGGTCAGAGGGGCATGTTGTGCATCCCTCTTCCTGAAGTCCACGACAATCTCCTTTGTCTTCTCCACGTTGAGAGTGAGATTGTTGTGTCCGCACCACAAGGCCAAGCGGCTCACCTCGTTCCTGTAGTCCGTCTCATCGTTGTTGCTGATGAGACCTACCACTGTTGTGTCGTCCGCAAACTTGATGAAGTGGTTGGAGCTGTACGATGGTGTGCAGTCGTGTGTTAGCAGGGTGAATAGAAGGGGGCTCAGCACACATCCTTGTGGGGCCCCTGTGTTCAATGTGATGGTGCTAGATGTGTTACTCCCGATCCGTACTGTCTGTGGTCTCCCGGTCAGGAAGTCTAGCAGCCAGTTACACATTGAGGTGTTCAGCCCCAGACTGTCCAGTTTAAGGATGAGCTGTTGGGGGATGATGGTGTTGAATGCCGAGCTGAAGTCGATGAACAGCATTCTAACATAAGAGTCCTTCGTGTCCAGATGTGTGAGAGCTGTGTGGAGGGCAGAGGAGATGGCATCGTCGGTTGAGCGATTAGGTCGGTATGCAAATTGGAAGGGATCCAGGGAGGCAGGGAGGACAGATGTGATGCTTTTCATGACTAGCCGTTCAAAGCACTTCATCAGGATGGGGGTGAGTGCTACTGGGCGATAGTCATTGAGGCATGCGGGCGTTGCCTTCTTTGGGACAGGGATGATGGTGGTGGCTTTGAAACAGGTGGGGACGATGGCCTGGCTCAGTGAGATGTTAAAGATGTCCGTGAAGACCGCTGCGAGTTCCCCTGCACAGTCCTTCAGCACACGACCAGGTATGTTGTCAGGACCAGAGGCCTTCCGGGCATTAATCTTGATAAATGATTGCCTTACGCTGTCTGAGGACAGCGCCAGCACCTGGCCATCAGGAGAGGGGGGGATACACTACACCACTCTGTTTGTGTGTGGGTGTTTTGTCCTTAGGGTGCACCAGCCTCTGTCTGAGAGTCCTTCTGGGTTTGAAATGTACTAGGATGTTGTGTTTGTTGAAAATCCTTCTGAAATTTGCTGAAACTCCAGCAACATAAGGGATGACAATGTTTTTTCGTCTGTTCTCCTTTTTCTGTTCATTAGTGTGTTTTGTAGATTTCCTTGCCGACTAGTTGTAAGCTTCTGCAAACTGAATGAAAAATAGGGATGGGAATTGTTAAGAAATTATCAATATCAATTCCTTTATCGATATCATTTATTGATTCAATTCCTTATCAATTCTGTTATCAATTCTCATTGGGTTAGGCAAAAAAATATAGTACACCATTTGTGTGCATGAAGTATTTAATGCTCTTTCACCAGAACAAAAATAGAACTTTTATGAAAAATAATTCCTAATTAACATTATTATTAACCACAACTTGTAATTCACAAGTTTCAATTTTAAAATAGTGTAATAATCCATGCAATCTATCATCTTTCATTACAAAAAACAAAACTTACATACCCTGATGCATGCAAAACTTACATAGTTATCATCTTCATCCTCTTCTGCCGTCTCTCCCTCTGCGTCTCTCCCAGCTCTGCCAGCAGCACAAGTTTCAATTTTAAAATAAATAGTGTAATAATCCATGCAATCTATCATCTTTCATTACAAAAAACAAAACTTACATAGTTATCATCTTCATCCTCTTCTGCCTCCCTCTTCGTCTCTCCCAGCTCTGCCAGCTTCAGAAGAAATTCACCATTAAAAACACTGAGCAGCAAAAAAAGCTCTCACAACAGAAAGAGGCTACAATGAAACACACTGAACAAAAATATAAAACACTTTTGTTTTTGCTCCCATTTCTACAGTGGCATTTTTAGGTCTGTTGTGTGTTAATATCGTCATCCTGAAAGCTAAGTGTGCTAGCAACAGCCTCTGATGAGCCAGCCAGACTCCGGCAATCCTCGTCAACTAAATGTTTTTACATGAGATGGAGATTACTGTACTTATACAACACAGTGGAAGCAGTAAAGCAAAAAAAGTAACAAGTGACAGGAACTGGATGAGTTTAACGTTACGTGCTGCAACATTTAAAACAGAGGGCGCTAGCTTGTTAGCTCCGCTTCCACCACCACGAAGCAGCGTCACGAAGCAGCGTGTTAAAGACGGTACATTTGTACAAACTCACCTCATTCTGAGTGCTCAAATGCTTCTCTCTGCATGTTAGAAGTATTTCCGCCCTTTATTGTAATCGACGCTTTGCATGTGTTGCAAGTAGACCTGGTTTCGTCTTCGCTTTTTCCTTGACGCCATGTTGATACGGCGCATGTCTGTGATGTCATCACATAAATGCGTCACCATGTCGAGTCAGTAGAACGAGTCAGAAGAACCGATAAACTGAATCGTTAAGACAAGCAGCCTACAATTCCAGAGAATTGAACTCTAAAGAACCGGTTCTTTAAAAGAACCGGTTCTCAATTCCCATCCCTAATGAAAAACGAACTAATAAAAATTAAAAGAATAAGAGGCTGCTGTTTTTTCTTTGGTTTCTACATTTAAAGCTTATCTTTACTTTTAAAAATAACTAACCCAATAAAAAAATAACCCTGACAGCTGTGATCATAAATAATCTCAATTGCGTTGTGTAAATATTGTCATTCTGTTGTTGACATCTTTTTTAAAATTTTCTGCTGTCGTGAACATACAGAAGAATTCATTGAACTTTTTCTTGGAGGATTTCTGCTCACTCATGTTTTGTGTCTTCAGAGGGAGCCCGGTGTAAAGGTTTCCTCTGCTCCAACAGCACCTGCCTGCCAGCTGCAGCTCACTGTAACGGCATCCAGGAATGTGTGGATGGTGCTGATGAACACAGCTGTGGTGAGGGACGCACATTTGTGCTGCATGTCACTGTCACACAATAATCTGAAACGTTTGGAGTTGTGTCAATGCTCATTTAGCCTTTACGCTATTGTTTTCCTGTTCGCTATTTGTTTTTGCTTTTAGTGATCTAACTACTTCTACATACTTCATTCCATTTTAGACATTCATATATTGAAACGTTCATCTCAGTCATGAGGTTGGTGCTGTGAGTTTTAGCATTTGTTACTTTTAAATACTTTTTAAAATATTTAACTTCATTTATAAATATTTCCTTCTAAAAACATTGAGATTTCTTCAATTCCTTCAAAAACATTTTCCCCTGTTGAAACTATTTCAGCACACTTTCTCTGTTTTTGTCTTCTTACGCTTCTTTTTGGTTTTAGCTACTGTTCTGCTTCTGTTACCTTTTAGCTGTTTGATTTTTTTTTTTTTTTTTTT
>JBBPBX010000840.1:57967-72286 GCA_038048925.1 Garcialebias charrua
TATATATATATATATATATATATATATATATATATATATATATATATAAATAAATACATAAATAAATAAAATTGAAATTAACAAATCTAGACCCTGACATACCCACCCCGTCCCCAAATGTGCTGTTGGTGTGTGTTGTTGTAAAGTGCAATTAAAAAGGGAAGAGAAGGAGCAAAGGCTGGCATTGTGCCAGTTTCCCCTCCACTCCAACTCTAACCCAGGCCCTTATTGTCTAAATGCATAATTGTGAGTGAGCATAGGCACGGGGGGCAAGAGTGAAATACAAATACATTTTGTTAAAAGACAAAGTTGTTATAATCTTAAGGGGACAGAGATATTTGTAAAACCAAAATACAGAACTAGTGAGTCGGTCTACCTCAATCCAGGGAATTGGATTATGGAATGGTTTGGAGAGTGATGTTAAAAATGCCAATTCAATGTTTACATTTAAGTAAATGATCAAAACTGAATTGTTAAAAAAATATATAAAGTAGCTTAATGTGTATTGTATTAGAGTTATAAGATTAGAAAGAGTTATTCATTTTGTTCTGTTACTTGAAGGTTATTATTGTTTTATGCTGGTGAAGATTCTCAGTCGTCCAGGACATGATAAATCAAAAAGGCGTTCAATACAAGATCAACTGGACTTAATTTGTAACAGAAAACGTTTCGACTCTCATCCAGGAGGCTTTCTCAATTGTAGAAAGCCTCCTGGATGGGAGTCGAAACGTTTTCTGTTACAAATAAAGTCCAGTTGATCTTGTATTGAACGCCTTTTTGAGTTATTATTGTTTGAACTAATTGTTTGAAAAAAGGGGCAGATATAATAAGATTTTTTCGTCTTTCTGCTACCTTTCATTTTTGTTTTCTTATCGTTAATGGGATTGTTTTGTATTGTTTTTTAATGAATAAATTTCATAAATAAATAAATAAGGATGTATCAGGAGTGATGATGCATCCTTACATTTCGTATGTAAGCTATGAAGAGGAAGGGTCCTAAGACTGAACTTTGTGGTACACCATTGTTAACAGTTTTAGCTTCTTACACAAATTTTAGCAGTCATTCAGCATTCAGCTATTATTCTGCTTTTTTATACTGTTTTTGTCAATGAGACTAACCTGTATAAATAAAGGTTGAATGAATGAATTAATTAATTTTTAATTAGTTTTAATTCAAAACTTCTGCCAGAAGGCAAAACCATTTAAATCAGAGTACCGGTAGTTGTTTGAAGCTAAGTGTACGAGTTAAATATTTAAAACATCTTGGAGTGATTTAGCTCTTGCTGGGTGTGTTTCCCCTTCAGACCCTTTGTGCACTCACTACATGGAGTTTGTATGTCAGAACCGAGCCCAGTGTCTGTTCCAGTCTCTGGTTTGTGATGGGATCAAACACTGTGAAGATGGGTCTGATGAGGATGCGGAGTATGCTGGATGTGGTGAGAAACAGATACACATTAGTAAAACAGCAAATATTTTAAGAATGAGTTCCATTTTAAGAGTTTACCCAATTGAGCATGGAGCCTGTAAGAAAACCCTGAACAAAAATACCAAAGTTTGATCGAATTAGAAGGAGGAGCTGCAATAATCTCCGTCTTATATTAAACAGCACCTTCTCATAGTAGATCAACCAGTTTGCTGGTGACATCCAAAACGAGCTGTTCACATGATTAAGGAGGACCATCAGCCTGACAATGGATCATTAGCCAAAAAGGCCCAATAGGACTCCTTCAGCCTGACAGCATCCCTCACCACCGGTGTCCACCACCGGGTTCGAGGGTTGCCGCCACGACAGGCACCAACAACCTTGCAGCCACAGCTCCGATAAGCCGCCTTGACAATAGAGGCGTGAAACATATCCCACTCGAACTCAACTAAGCTAACCTAATACAGTACTGGTAATTTAAGTTACAGCATTTAATGCATTCCTGTATTATTTGTTTTTATTTTTGGTATGAATATCAAATGATGCCAAAATTTTGATAAAGGACAGAACCTAAAATTATTGTTTTAAATAAATGTTCCATTTGTTTACATTGTTGTTTATTCTTTTCAGCTTGTCAGTTACAAAACTGAAACTAAATTTATGACCATTTTAATAGAAAAATTGTTTTTGAATCAAAAATAGTTTCTGAATCTAAAAATAGATTTTGAATCGAATCGTGACACCAAAAATCGGAATCAAATCGATTCTCCAGACTCTGAGAGATTCGCACCACTATTTGCCAGCAAAGCTGAAGTTCTGCACACCTTCCTAGGCAGAGTCTGTGTTGACAGTCAGGGCTGGGGGTTGGGGTTTAGGCAAATTAATGTAAATGAACAGCAATTGTTAACACCCCCAGGTAACGCTTCTGAAATGGGGGCATTCTGAAACTTTGAGGCCTGTATTCTCCCTAATCTTATTTGCAAATTGCCAACATTGAAATGGCCTTATCTTCTTCTTCAAAAAAATTTAGTGCCATGTGTTTGGCATCATCGGATAGCTTAGAACCCACACGTTCAGATTCGGTAAATAACTCAAAATGACCCAGGGGAGACTTGCTTCTGGTTTTGCCATGGCCAGTCACATATGGACACCCTTATGCTTGAACATGGTGTTCGTTATGGACAATCCATGATGAGCACAGAAGTCCAATAACAGAATAACACTCGGGTTCAGATCAGGGGGGCCGTTCCTCCCAACCACACCCCTCCAGGTCTCACTATCATTGCTCACGTGAGCGTTGAAGTCCCCCAGTAGAACAAGGGTGTCCCCAGGAGGCGCACTCTCCAATTTCACGTTCCAATAGCCAGCTTCTGTAGCCGAGGATCAGACCGCCAGGGTCCCCGCCCTCGGCCACCCCCCATCCCACATTTCACCGATTGCATTGATTTATTGTTATTGTTTGTTTATTATTGTTGTTGATTTTAGTTTTATTATTTTTGTTATAAAACTTCTAAGACAACTTTGGTTTCTTCATTCAGATGAATATTCATGTGTTATGATATAAAACTCCCTGTAATTAACGAATTCTACTTCAGTGACTGATTCTGATGATTAAAGGGTGAATAAGTTGTTGTTGGTCAGTAAACTGACCAGCTGGTGACAAACTTTAACGAGAGCTAAAGAAATAAAATGAATGTAGTGGAGGGGATGGAGAAAGTGTCACTCTTCTTACTCCATCTCACCTTCCCTTCTTATTGCTACAACAATATTCCTCTGTTTGTGCCAGGGGACTGGATCTTTGGGATAAACCAGTCTTTAATGTATTTTGGGGTTTAAAAGCCACTGGGACGTTGTGTTTAGAAAATAAAATCTCAGTTTCTCTGAAACTCCTGCAACCTACAGAATGACCACTGGTCTGGGTCTGGGTTCCTTCTTTTCACCTGATGGCTGACTGGAGTCCTGTTTAGGTTTCTTCTCTGCTTTCAGGAAGGCCCAGTTAGGATATCCACGTTGCTTCAGGGCCTGTCATGCAGAAAGTCCTTGTTGTACTTTGGAGGTCTGTATAAAACAATGCACATCAGTATGGAAGACTGCCAATAAGTTGAACTCAAAGCTGGAATAAAATGTTATAGGTGTGATCTGTTTACAGAGATAACTCTCCCTGTAAACAGTCGGTATTCCTCCTCCACCACCAGTCATCCTCTGAGAGCTGAAGTTGTCACAGTTCAGTTGCAACAGTTCACGAAACGCACTGGACTCACAGAGGTCATCCATGTTTCAGTTATTAATAAAAAAATCCAGACTGTGGGAGGAGATGTAATCCTTTAGAATAAAGGTCTTGTTGGCTAGTGATCTAGCATTAACCAGAGCCATGTGAACATGAGAGGGAGCCAGGGTGTAATCCATCTGAGGAGCCCGATTCAGCAGCTGCAGGTTGTGATAATTCACCCCGCACCCGTGAAGGTGGGGAAAGGAGAGGCAACGAACTGGTTGCCCCTCATCCAGGCAGACCACAGGAACCAGAGAGCATCACAGGACAAAGCTATTATATACAGTCCCAAAGCCTTCAGAACGAGCGTCCGGACATCACGCCAAGTGGGTTTTCAGTCTCACCAGCATCACCACTCTCTGCGCACAGGTGGAGCAGGGGCGTGGCACATGAGAGCCGGTATATCACATAGAAATGGAAGGCAAAAACTTTTCTGGCTTTCTTGCACAAACAGACAAGTTATCAAAATAGGGTTGATGATTTAGAAAGCATTTGGCAATTATACACCAACAGAGAGTTGGTTCAATATAATATAATATTTATAGTTATTTTATTAACATAAACGCACGCACACACACACACACACACACACACACAAACACAAGGGGAATGAATACACCCTCACAACTCTGACATAGAAGCAGTTAACCCTAAAATTCTTCCAAATAACTGTAATGTGGACAATAGGAAGGTTCAGGTATGGCTCCTCAGGTAGACAAGCCATGACTGTCTGTGACAGCTGACATGTTTTTTTTTATGTAGTGGAGATAATATATATATATATATATAGGGAACCCCCGACCTACGAACGAGTTCGGGACCTAAGAACCGTTCGCAGCTCGATCCGGTCGTAGGTAGGGGGTGAAAACTGCGTCCCGTTCGTAGGTCGTTATTCTGTTCGTAGGTCGCGGAAATACCACTAACGGTGCGCCGCGCACACATTTAACAGCATGAGACTGACATACTGGGCCATAAACATGCACAGAACTTTATTTACAAACACTTATCTAAACCATTACACCACACATGCATCCATAAACACACACAGTAACTGTACATCAGTAACTTCACATCAGAACTGCAGGAAATCAGCTGGAAATCACATCAGCAAAATGATGTCAACAATCACACATGAACACTTCTCAAAGTGCAGCTTTTAACATCAGAACAGCAGCAAATCAGGGACTCCCATCAGCAAAATGATGTCAACAATCACACATGAACACTTCTCAAAGTGCAGCTTTTAACATCAGAACAGCAGCAAATCAGGGACTCCCATCAGCAAAATGATGTCAACAATCACACATGAACACTTCTCAAAGTGCAGCTTTTAACATCAGAACAGCAGCAGTGCAACCAGTGCGTTGATGAGTGTCCATGTGCATGAGAAAGAAGTCCATGAACTCAGAAAAAGCTAGAAGCAGCAGAAAAATGAAACAAAATTGTCTTACTTTGACTGAAGTGTAGGTAGACAGATGTTTTTCTCATGATCAAACCTGCATCTTGCTCAACAATGAATGTTTGGAGCATTTACTTTTCCACTGTCATGCGCAGTGTCACGCCCATGCCCAACTAACAACAGCCAAGGGGCAATCCCCTCCCCCACCTCGCCGATTGCCGTGTGTGACGCAGTTACGCCGTAGCTCGATTATATACTTGTAATGGGGCTCGTTCGTAGGTCACGTTTTTTCTGCCGTACGTCGATGGTATTCTTCTACTTTGGCTCGTTCGTAGGTCCCGTGGTTCGCAGGTCGGTGGAGTCGTAGGTCGGGGGTTCCCTGTATATATATATATATATATATATATATATATATATATATATATATATATATATACATATATACATATATATATCTTAGCCATCATAAAGAGCTAACTGACAGCTCACAGAAACAGGCGTGCTGTTGGTGGGGTGTCTTGGGGGCTTACTCTACACGTCATGCAACCTGAGAGAAAAACAAAACTCGGCATTAAAGTCACTCAAACCAGAAACTTCATGACAAAAAAATAATAGTTTTGAAACAATAGCTTTTTTACTACTACAAACCAAACATTGGCCCTTGCATAGTTCAACTTCATAAAGCATATTGGTTATAACTCCTCACAAAATGGGACATCTCTTTATTTTAAGTGAAATTTCAAAAGATGTTATAATCAGCAATGTTTACAACATTTAATGTTAATTTTTAAGTACAAGAATATTCATAAAAAAATCAATGGGCCTCATGCACAAACCGTTCGTACGCACAGATTCGTTCTTAAACTGTGCGTACGAGTGATTTAGGATCATTTGTGGCATTCAACAATGTTTTCGTATCCTAAGATTTTTTTCAGATACGAACAAAATTTACGAGTGGTCCGGACCTGTCGTATATTTTACGAGCAGTCGGTCTGCTGTCATCCAGACGGAATTTCTCCACTAATAACTTCATATTTCGTTATTTAGAAAATATTTAGAGTTTAAAAAAGTCACGCACCACAATTGTTCTTGACAATAGGTTCTGTTTGAAGTCGAATTATAATTTTAAATGTAATAATGACTAACGGATTAAAGTATTTAAATTAAAATCAATTTGTTATCAATGCCGTTTTCTAACACTACAATATTAATATGAAGATCTCAAACTGAAACCAACTTAAATTATGAATTAATTTAAGTTTAATTTGTCTCGGTAACGCAGACTTCGGTAACGCAGACTTTACATTGACCTCCTCCTGTTGCAGTCATAGATCTCAGATAGCTCAATGAGATGAGCGTTGCGTCGCAGTTCCGAACCTTATGGGTTCAATTCCCACATGGGACAACGTTTTTTTTTCTCCTTTTAATTCATTCCAGATTTAAAAAACACAAGAAAACTATTTACAATACAACATGAAATAAAGCATAAAGTCTTTTTAATCTGGAATGAATAAATAATCTAAAGAAAGAAGGAAAAGAAAAATCATACCTTGTGGGAATCGAACCCACGAGGTCTCGATAAGGTTAGGAGCACCTAACGGTGCAATGCTTTACCCAGTGAGCCACCAGGATGCGTGTATATTTTAAGGTCCACATTTATTATAAACAAACATTCTTTGGCTTTAGTTGGTCATTTACTCCCATGAGTGACGCTGCTAATAAGGACAGATTTTCTTTTCTTGACCTCAGAGAGCAGAACTTCAATCTCCGCACCGGTAGAGTTCTTCTTTTTACTTTTCGCTGTCATTTTATGAACGAACACGTTTTGCCTCTGAGGCAGGAAACGTAGCCTTATATGGTGTTTTGAGGGGTGGGAATTATGTAAATAACCTCTCCGCGTGCACGCGCAGGTGGATAGAACAGGTGGAATTCATCATACGTACGCAGCTCATTTACACACTTTTCCTGAGGATAGAAGAGTTTGTTGAATCTGACGTGGCATGTTCGTACGAACGCTTCGTACGAACAAAAGTAAGAGAAATTTAGGATAAAAATACGAACATGTTCGTGCATGAGGCCCAATGTTTTGAGGGTTTTTTAAATTGAGTTTTATGTGTTTTAGGTTAATGAAAATCCCTGATACGTGTTACTTATCTTCAGATATATTCCTGAATTAAACATGAAGCAAAGAAAGGTGGGACAGTAATCTCCTTGTGTATTTCCTGTCAGCCACGCCATCTGAATTTGGCAAAATGTGTGACGCCTACACCTTCCAGTGTGCCAATGGAGTGTGTGTGAGCCTGGAGTGGAAATGTGACGGCATGGATGACTGTGGAGATTACTCTGATGAAGCCAACTGTGGTGAGTAGGAAGGACCTTCAGAAAACTAACGCACGCATGCACACGTGCACACACACAAACACACACACACATTGTTGAAACCATGTAAAACAAACACAGGAAATGCAATAAATTAAAGGTCCTGGTATCTTGTTTACTAGATAACTTCTTCAAATCTAACAAATTGGTGTCATACGTTTGTGTATGTTTGTGCAGCAAATATTTTTGTTTGTGCAGCTATCAGTTTAAAGATAATAAACGTTTCCAGAGGTAAAAAAATACCAAAGTACAGTGTGTTTAATAGAAATCAGAAACCAAAATACAGGTCATTGGGTTTGTTTTTTGGAGGTGTTGTACCAGTTCATCCTAAAGACCTAGTTCAAAATGAATGTTCAAATTAATCTATTCGGGTTTATAGTTCAGAACCTAAGCATATTGAAATTAAATTCACAGTTCCAACATGAATAGATCCACAACTTCTCCTCCTCCACCATAACTCTCAGCACTGGCTCTCCTCAAGGATGTGTGTTGAGCCCTCTCCTGTTCACTCTGCTCACATATGATTTTGCAGCTACCTATCCAGACTGTCATATCGTAAAGTTTGCAGATGATACAGCTGTGGTGGGATGCATAACAAACAATGATGAGTCCAGCTACAGGCAGGAGGTGGAACATCTGGAGAGCTGGTGCAAAGAGAATAAACTTCACATCAAAGTGAAGAAGACAAAGGAGATGATTGTGGACTTCAGAAGGAACAAACACACCCACGCCCCACTGAACATAAGAGGATCTGCAGTGGAAGTGGTCTCCAGCTACAAGTACTTGGGTGTACACATGAATGATAACCTCAGCTGGAGCAACAACACCACCAGCCTGATCAAGAAAGGTCATCAGAGACTCTACTTCCTCAGACGGCTGAGACGAGCTGGTCTGAGTAGCCCAGTCCTCACCTCCTTCTACAGGTGTGCAGTGGAGAGCATCCTGTGCTCCAGCATCAACGTGTGGCATGGAGGCTGCACAGCTGCAGAAAGAAAAGCTCTGCAGAGAGTGGTGAAGGCTGCACAGAAGATGTTGGAGTCAGTCTCCCCACCATCACAGACATTTACACCTCCAGATGCAGGAAGAGGGCCACCTGCATCATGAAAGACCCCACTCACCCAGCACACACACTTTTTGCCCCACTCCCCTCAGGAAGGAGGTTGAGGAGCATCAAATGTAGAACCACTAGACTGAGGAACAGCTTCTACCCTGAGGCTGTTAGACTCATGAATCTCTAACCAGGATAATCACTGTGAAATATCACATCATGTTGCTGCTGATCTGTTTCATGTTGCTGCTGATCTGTTTCATGTTGCTGCTGATCTGTTTCATGTTGCTGCTGATCTGTTTCATGTTGCTGCTGATCTGTTTCATGTTGCTGCTGATCTGTTTCATGTTGCTGCTGATCTGTTTCATGTTGCTGCTGATCTGTTTCATGTTGCTGCTGATCTGTTTCATGTTGCTGCTGATCTGTTTCATGTTGCTGCTGATCTGTTTCATGTTGCTGCTGATCTGTTTCATGTTGCTGCTGATCTGTTTCATGTTGCTGCTGATCTGTTTCATGTTGCTGCTGATCTGTTTCATGTTGCTGCTGATCTGTTTCATGTTGCTGCTGATCTGTTTCATGTTGCTGCTGATCTGTTTCATGTTGCTGCTGATCTGTTTCATGTTGCTGCTGATCTGTTTCATGTTGCTGCTGATCTGTTTCATGTTGCTGCTGATCTGTTTCATGTTGCTGCTGATCTGTTTCATGTTGCTGCTGATCTGTTTCATGTTGCTGCTGATCTGTTTCATGTTGCTGCTGATCTGTTTCATGTTGCTGCTGATCTGTTTCATGTTGCTGCTGATCTGTTTCATGTTGCTGCTGATCTGTTTCATGTTGCTGCTGATCTGTTTCATGTTGCTGCTGATCTGTTTCATGTTGCTGCTGATCTGTTTCATGTTGCTGCTGATCTGTTTCATGTTGCTGCTGATCTGTTTCATGTTGCTGCTGATCTGTTTCATGTTGCTGCTGATCTGTTTCATGTTGCTGCTGATCTGTTTCATGTTGCTGCTGATCTGTTTCATGTTGCTGCTGATCTGTTTCATGTTGCTGCTGATCTGTTTCATGTTGCTGCTGATCTGTTTCATGTTGCTGCTGATCTGTTTCATGTTGCTGCTGATCTGTTTCATGTTGCTGCTGATCTGTTTCATGTTGCTGCTGATCTGTTTCATGTTGCTGCTGATCTGTTTCATGTTGCTGCTGATCTGTTTCATGTTGCTGCTGATCTGTTTCATGTTGCTGCTGATCTGTTTCATGTTGCTGCTGATCTGTTTCATGTTGCTGCTGATCTGTTTCATGTTGCTGCTGATCTGTTTCATGTTGCTGCTGATCTGTTTCATGTTGCTGCTGATCTGTTTCATGTTGCTGCTGATCTGTTTCATGTTGCTGCTGATCTGTTTCATGTTGCTGCTGATCTGTTTCATGTTGCTGCTGATCTGTTTCATGTTGCTGCTGATCTGTTTCATGTTGCTGCTGATCTGTTTCATGTTGCTGCTGATCTGTTTCATGTTGCTGCTGATCTGTTTCATGTTGCTGCTGATCTGTTTCATGTTGCTGCTGATCTGTTTCATGTTGCTGCTGATCTGTTTCATGTTGCTGCTGATCTGTTTCATGTTGCTGCTGATCTGTTTCATGTTGCTGCTGATCTGTTTCATGTTGCTGCTGATCTGTTTCATGTTGCTGCTGATCTGTTTCATGTTGCTGCTGATCTGTTTCATGTTGCTGCTGATCTGTTTCATGTTGCTGCTGATCTGTTTCATGTTGCTGCTGATCTGTTTCATGTTGCTGCTGATCTGTTTCATGTTGCTGCTGATCTGTTTCATGTTGCTGCTGATCTGTTTCATGTTGCTGCTGATCTGTTTCATGTTGCTGCTGATCTGTTTCATGTTGCTGCTGATCTGTTTCATGTTGCTGCTGATCTGTTTCATGTTGCTGCTGATCTGTTTCATGTTGCTGCTGATCTGTTTCATGTTGCTGCTGATCTGTTTCATGTTGCTGCTGATCTGTTTCATGTTGCTGCTGATCTGTTTCATGTTGCTGCTGATCTGTTTCATGTTGCTGCTGATCTGTTTCATGTTGCTGCTGATCTGTTTCATGTTGCTGCTGATCTGTTTCATGTTGCTGCTGATCTGTTTCATGTTGCTGCTGATCTGTTTCATGTTGCTGCTGATCTGTTTCATGTTGCTGCTGATCTGTTTCATGTTGCTGCTGATCTGTTTCATGTTGCTGCTGATCTGTTTCATGTTGCTGCTGATCTGTTTCATGTTGCTATGTTCATTCGTGTTCATCTGCTCATACAGACTCATGTTCGTGCTGATCTGTTTGGAGTAATGTTTTTCTATGATGTTAGTGCTTAGTCTATTTTTAGTTGATGTTTTTCTTAGTTCATATCTTAGATGTTATTATTGTTTTTCTTTTAAATTTTATTGTTGGATGTAACTGGGACACTGTGTACATAATTTTGTTCCACCACATGTACCACAAGTGGTTCGAATGACAATAAAGAATCTCTGACTCTGACTCTGAACAGATTTTCGTTGATCTTTGATGACCTCTGGAAACATTTTTATTAATAGCTTTAAAATGATAGCGGCACAAATGAAATTTTTTTCTGCACAAACGTAGCACAAATGTTTGACACCAATTTGGTTAAATCTGAAGAAGGTGGGGGTCAACTTCACTCAGGTGCTAACTTTATATCTGAAATGCTTCCTCTTCCACACTGCAGCTGCTCCCACTGAGGTCCCAGGCTGCTCCAAATATTTCCAGTATGAATGCAGAAATGGGCGCTGCATCCCAACGTGGTGGAAGTGTGATGGAGAGAATGACTGTGGTGACTGGTCAGATGAGGCCCAGTGCACAGGTGTGAGCCCACATCAAACACTTTTTTTTTTCTTCTTCTCTATGTGTACTCACTACAGGTGGTGGTCATAAAATTAGAATATCATGAAAAAGTTCATTTATTTCAGTAATTCAATTTAAAAAATGAAACTTGTATATTATATTCATTCATTTCACACAGACTGATTTATTTCAAATGTTTATTTCTTTTAATGTTGATTATCATAACTGACAACTAATGAAAGCCCCAAATTCAGTATCTCAGAAAATTAGAATATTACTTGAGACCAATTTAAAAAAGTATTTATAGAAATGTTGGCCAACTGAAAAGTATGAACATGAAAAGTATGAGCATGTACAGCATCAATACTTAGTTGGGGCTCCTTTTACCTGGATTACTGCAGCAATGCGGCGTGGCATGGAGTCGATCAGTTCCCTATCAGTCAGTTCACTGCGGTGCAACAGATAGTATGGGAATTGCGCCCCCGCGTGGTTCACCTGAAGTATTACAATCACGCCTTTTAAGGCAAGTGAACGTCCAGCGTCACTAGGGGCCCCCGCCCCCCTGGTATAAAGGACGCTGCATGCCTCACGTCTGTCCTCTTATTGCACTTCACCTCGCTTCACACCTGAACTTCGCAGGACACCGTCTCGTGTGACTGAACCGCCCGACCGGAGGTGAGCACGCTCCTTGCCAAGGGCGTCACTGAGGACTTCCCTGCGAGCACTTTGTTTAGCGGCCGCTAACTAAGTGTTGTCGATGTTTTTAGCATCGAGCTAACGTCTACTTTTTTGCGGTTTTGACTGACAGTTTAGCAGGACGCTAACTGTGCCACGCGCCTACCTGTTAGCTAACGGAGCTAACGGGTTAGCCCACGAACAGCACTGCGAGAGGAAATTCTTCGAACCTGTTTAGCTGTCGCTAACTGGTCTTCACTCGACGCCTTTTCTCGAACATGGCTCCTGAGAAAGGCAAAAGAAAATCGAAGAACTCCAACAAGGCCAGCAGACCAGCAAGCGCTGGGTCTCGGCCTTGCCCCAGCACATGTGGCTATTTTATTTAATCGTCGGACACGCACAATGCCTGTCCCATATCCCTCGGAATGGTCCACGCCAAGGCAGCTTTGGAATCACTGGAGTCGTGCTCTTACTGCAGCCAGTTGCGCGAGACAATGTGACGGAGACGCGTGGACTTCGTGGTCAAGGCCATGGGCAGCTCCATCGTGGTAAGGGACCCGCTTCTTTCAGAGACTCTCATTCCTACAGCGGACCTGGAGGCGGACGAGATGGAGGACAGCGGGGCTTTAAGCTAGGGCGAGCGAATGGACCTCCACAACACCAAAGCGGACACGAGGACCGACTTCGACACAAGGGACATGTTGCAAGCAGATGAGTTGTCGCTTAAAGCCTCTGGCGACCTGTCGGATGAGGAGGCAGACAACGAGGAGGAGGGATAGGTCGAGGACTTTTCCCAGGGAACTGCAACTGCACAACTATGCCGCAGAGCTACAGAGGCGCTGAAAGTAACATGGCCAGAACCCCTACCTCGACAACAGTTAACGAGGTTAGCGGGAAACTACTTTTTTGCCAAGCAACAGGCTGCTGTGAGACACAGGATGCCTGTTTTTCCTGACTTTCTGACTGAGCTAACACGCTCGTGGTCAGAACCGAGATTGCTCTTATCTCTGCCACTTTCCCAGTTCCTGGACATGGAGGGCATGGAGTCAGCTGGTCTGGCCCATATCCCACAGATGGACGAGACTTTGGCGGTACACTCTGCGCCCAAGACGTCGGGCTCGAAAACTACACTGCCCAGCAAGCCATGTCGTGTCTCAGCTCTTCAACTTGAAAAGAGCTACCGCGTTCAAGGCCTCGCGGCTCGCACCCTTAACACTGCCTCCATGCTGTAGGCTTATCAAGCTGAGAAGCTGCAGGAGCTGCAGCAGACCACTTCAAAGAAGAAGGCGGCTGAGATCTTGGATGAAGCACGCACAGCAGCAGACTTCATCCTAGGCCTCACCGGGACAGCAGCCATCGCCCAAGGGAAGTGTATGGCTGAAACGGTGATCGTCCACCACCACTTATGGCTCACACTGACTGATCTTCCAGAGAGCCAGCTTTCCTCCTTCCTCCACCACGCCGTAGAGTCCTCAGGCCTGTTTGGCGGTGCCCTGGAGAAGATCCAGAGCAGATGTGATCAGAGGAGGAAGCAGGAGGATGCCCTACGTGAAGGCATTCCCAGAAAACATTTCTCGCAAGCCAGAGACTCAAGTAGCCACAGAGGCTCGCAGCAGCGCCACCACTCTCTCCCCAGACGCCCAGCTCAGAAGAGGCCGACGCTCGAGGTTGAGCAACGGCCGACACCCGCCTCAGAGCAGCATGGACACGCTCCTCATGCAGGCCAGGCTTGGTCAAAGTACAGGTTCGTCCCACGCCAGGCGGGTCAGCCCAGAACTTCTTTGTCGGTGCGAGAGAGAAAGCAGAAGTCGGCCTGATCCAGATTTGCTCCTGCCTCATTATAGGCGTTTTCACCTATCGGGAAAAAGAAAAGCCAAACTTTTGCCACCAGTATCTGTGTTAAAGAAACCCCGATTAACTGGTCCAGAACATATAATTTCACACAAAAAACACTCAAATGTTTGTGTAAAGGGCGAGATACACTCGAGCGTCCTCACGATACGCCAATACGCAGCGTACGTACGCCCCGTACGCAGCGTAGCCCCGCGTAGCCCCTCAGGGCAAGTACGCGCAAAAGTATTTTTTTACTACGCATACGCGATTCGCATACGCGATGCGCGGTGTCTGACCTAAACTTCCCCGGCGCCGGACTGTTTTGTATGTTACACAAATGAAATAAATTCCTCTTTTTTATCGCTGATCGGGCCTTTTCTTTTGTTTTTTTGCCTAAAGTCAAGTAACCGCTTCTTCCTCCGTTCACTCGATGAATGAAATGAATGAATTCAGGT
>JBBPBX010000840.1:72465-86619 GCA_038048925.1 Garcialebias charrua
GCGTCTGCGCGACCCAACTTTTATGATGACCGGGAGCGCGTGGAGCGGCGAGTCTGTCTTGCGTCCTCAGGGCACGGCGCTCGTCGTGTCAGAGGCTGGAGTGGAGCTGGGTCTGGTTCTTCAGCTGGGCTGGGCCAAGCTCGTCGGTCGTGGCGGCCATGCCGTCGGTCACGACGTCTCCCTCGGTGGGGGGTAAGGCCGGCCCCGCGCACTTCAAAGAAGTGGGGCGACGCGGCGGCTAGTCATCTCCGGCAGGCGGAGGAAAGGCGAAACCGGGTCAGAACCTTCGGGAGGAACATGCCGGCCGCACTAGCTACCCCCGTGGACGCGTAGACCACCACAGCTGCTTACCACAGGCTGCGCAGAGCGTCCACCTTCGGTCGAGCCTCCGGTGCCCAGTGGACAGAGGAGGTCAAACCGGAGCTCCTTTTCCTCCTCCTCAGGAGCTGCAGGCTGAGCACGCGGTTCTGGACCACGGCCTGCTGTCGGTGTTGGACTCCAAAGCACGACTCACAGAGTGGGTGCTTGTCCTCTGCCAGGATGAAGCAAAAATTCACATCCTGTGCATTTCTTGAAGGTCGTTTAAAAAACATGTTGTTTCGTGGAAAAAATCTTTAGTGTTAGACGTGAAAAAAAAATTGGGAGCAGTTTCTCGGTCAATGGCCACTTAAATAGTGACCGAGGCGTGGCCCACAGCAGGTGGGCGTGGACTACAAGTCTTAAGTGATTGGCGCAAAGCGTGGGAATAAATCCAATAGGCGTGGCTTAAAGGGCGGAGCTACACGAATATAGAACAGA
This sequence comes from Garcialebias charrua, assembly GCA_038048925.1. Lineage (NCBI taxonomy): Eukaryota > Metazoa > Chordata > Actinopteri > Cyprinodontiformes > Rivulidae > Garcialebias > Garcialebias charrua. Next base: position 73,264 of record JBBPBX010000840.1, read on the forward strand.
TTTGAGTGCTTTGCGTGTTCTCTTTAGGTACTTCCCTGCGAGCACTTTGTTTAGCGGCCGCTAACTAAGTGTTGTCGATGTTTTTAGCATCGAGCTAACGTCTACTTTTTTGCGGTTTTGACTGACAGTTTAGCAGGACGCTAACTGTGCCACGCGCCTACCTGTTAGCTAACGGAGCTAACGGGTTAGCCCACGAACAGCACTGCGAGAGGAAATTCTTCGAACCTGTTTAGCTGTCGCTAACTGGTCTTCACTCGACGCCTTTTCTCGAACATGGCTCCTGAGAAAGGCAAAAGAAAATCGAAGAACTCCAACAAGGCCAGCAGACCAGCAAGCGCTGGGTCTCGGCCTTGCCCCAGCACATGTGGCTATTTTATTTAATCGTCGGACACGCACAATGCCTTTCCCATATCCCTCGGAATGGTCCACGCCAAGGCAGCTTTGGAATCACTGGAGTCGTGCTCTTACTGCAGCCAGTTGCGCGAGACAATGTGACGGAGACGCGTGGACTTCGTGGTCAAGGCCATGGGCAGCTCCATCGTGGTAAGGGACCCGCTTCTTTCAGAGACTCTCATTCCTACAGCGGACCTGGAGGCGGACGAGATGGAGGACAGCGGGGCTTTAAGCTAGGGCGAGCGAATGGACCTCCACAACACCAAAGCGGACACGAGGACCGACTTCGACACAAGGGACATGTTGCAAGCAGATGAGTTGTCGCTTAAAGCCTCTGGCGACCTGTCGGATGAGGAGGCAGACAACGAGGAGGAGGGATAGGTCGAGGACTTTTCCCAGGGAACTGCAACTGCACAACTATGCCGCAGAGCTACAGAGGCGCTGAAAGTAACATGGCCAGAACCCCTACCTCGACAACAGTTAACGAGGTTAGCGGGAAACTACTTTTTTGCCAAGCAACAGGCTGCTGTGAGACACAGGATGCCTGTTTTTCCTGACTTTCTGACTGAGCTAACACGCTCGTGGTCAGAACCGAGATTGCTCTTATCTCTGCCACTTTCCCAGTTCCTGGACATGGAGGGCATGGAGTCAGCTGGTCTGGCCCATATCCCACAGATGGACGAGACTTTGGCGGTACACTCTGCGCCCAAGACGTCGGGCTCGAAAACTACACTGCCCAGCAAGCCATGTCGTGTCTCAGCTCTTCAACTTGAAAAGAGCTACCGCGTTCAAGGCCTCGCGGCTCGCACCCTTAACACTGCCTCCATGCTGTAGGCTTATCAAGCTGAGAAGCTGCAGGAGCTGCAGCAGACCACTTCAAAGAAGAAGGCGGCTGAGATCTTGGATGAAGCACGCACAGCAGCAGACTTCATCCTAGGCCTCACCGGGACAGCAGCCATTGCCCAAGGGAAGTGTATGGCTGAAACGGTGATCGTCCACCACCACTTATGGCTCACACTGACTGATCTTCCAGAGAGCCAGCTTTCCTCCTTCCTCCACCACGCCGTAGAGTCCTCAGGCCTGTTTGGCGGTGCCCTGGAGAAGATCCAGAGCAGATGTGATCAGAGGAGGAAGCAGGAGGATGCCCTACGTGAAGGCATTCCCAGAAAACATTTCTCGCAAGCCAGAGACTCAAGTAGCCACAGAGGCTCGCAGCAGCGCCACCACTCTCTCCCCAGACGCCCAGCTCAGAAGAGGCCGACGCTCGAGGTTGAGCAACGGCCGACACCCGCCTCAGAGCAACATGGACACGCTCCTCATGCAGGCCAGTCTTGGTCAAAGTACAGGTTCGTCCCACGCCAGGCGGGTCAGCCCAGAACTTCTTTGTCGGTGCGAGAGAGAAAGCAGAAGTCGGCCTGATCCAGATTTGCTCCTGCCTCATTACAGGCGTTTTCACCCATCGGGAAAAAGAAAAGCCAAACTTTTGCCACCAGTATCTGTGTTAAAGAAACCCCGATTAACTGGTCCAGAACATATAATTTCACACAAAAAACACTCAAATGTTTGTGTAATAAAGAGAAATTGTTGTTTGCACACGACAAAGTTTCACAATACCCAAAATGTTCTGTGTCACGACTCAGCATTTAAAGGGAAATCCCACCATTTTTAAATGAAAACAGAGTCAACTGGCACTGTCTCATACAGTCGGTCGGCCCCCCTCTAATAAGACTCTGTTCACCAAAGGGCCCAATGAGCCCACACAGGGGGGCAGAGGGCAATCCGTCACAGACAGACCCCTCGCCTCCACTAGAGGGCCAAACTAGCCCTCAGCTAAACAGGGAGGATGGTGTCACTCACACACACCTACCTCACCTGAAACAATTGAACTCTCGAGTGAACATGCCTTCCAGGCTCACTGTTCACGCGAGAGCCTGGGCGGCATGCGGCCCATCACAATGGGTAATGGGAATTATAGTCCACGGTTACAGACTGCAGTTTTTCAGATGGCTAGCACCCTTCTCTGGGGTGATAATGTCAACAATGAGCCCAGCTCGCATCCCCATACTGAGAGAGGAAATACGCTCGCGCCTGCAGAAGGGAGCAGTCAGAGTTGTTCCTCCTCAGGAGAAAAACAAAGGTTATTACAGTAAATACTTTGTGGTTCTGAAGAAAGTGGGAGGTCTGCGGCCGATTCTGGATTTGAGACGTTTGAACAAACGACTGAAATTGTTCAAGTTCAAATTGTTGACTCTGCGTCAGGTGATTCACTCTGTACGCCCAGGAGACTGTTTTTCCAGTGTGGACTTGTGGGACGCATATTTCTATATGAGCATCCTGCCCAACCGCAGAAAATTCCTACGTTTCGCGTTTGTACGCCACATACGAATATCAAGTCCTACCTTTCGGCCTCTCGTTAGTCCCGAGGGTGTTTACGAAATGTCTCGAAGCTGCCCTAGCTCCCATGAGAAGCTAGGGCATCAGAGTTTTTGACTTTTTGGACAACCTTTTGATCTTAACGAGCTCCCAGGAGCAAGTAAGAATACACACAACTCAAGTGATGTCACACCTACAATCCCTAGGTTTTGTGATCAACTCAGAAAAAAGCCATTTGTTGCCATCCCAGGACATTGTTTTCTTAGGATTGGAGCTGAACTCTGTTCTGTACAGAGCGAGACTGTCAGAAAAGCAAATATCAGACCTTCAGCTATGCTTGGCTCGGTTCCAACTAGACAAAACTGTGACACTCAGACTTTGTCAACGTCTTTTGGGTCTCATGGCAGCGGGAATCGTTTCGATTCATTTGGGCTTATTAAAAATGCACCCTTTTCAGGTTTGGCTTTTCACACAGCAGCATCTCGCCCCCCGCAACAAATGAGTGGGATGAGAGTCAACTCAGACTGCCTGGAAGCCTTGCAGCCATGGAGGGATGCTTCAGTACTCAGTAGGGTGTTCCATTGGGCAGAGTGTTATCTCGGGCTCTGGTGACAACAGACGCCTCAAAGTCTAGGTGGGAGAGGGGGTCTTTGCCTAAACCAATGCGTAAGAGGTGTGTGGTCCCAGCGGGAGGCAGAGCTCCATATCAATCAGCTGGAGCTGATGGTTGTGTTCCTGTCTTTGAAACACTTCTACAGGAGGGGTCTGATCTCACTTCAACATGTTTTGATAAGATCAGACAACACGTGCGCGATCGCGCATGTCAACAGAGAAGAGGGCACTCGCTCCCCACTCCTCCTGCTGTTGACCCAGAAACTTTTGACATGGTGTAGCTCATGGGTGCTGTCACTCAGAGCGACACATCTGCTGGGGGAGCTGAACTACGGGGAAAACGCACTCTCAAGATGCGTGCCCCTCCCCTCGGAGTGGCGTCTGCACCCCCATATCGTGGACCAGATCTGGACAGGGTATAGGAAAGCAGACATTGATCTCTTCACGTCCAGGGAAAACACCTACCTTGTTATGTTTCACTCCATACTGTACGTGAACGTATCACTGGGGCTGGACACGTTTGCGCACGATTGGCCAGGAACAAGGCTTTATTTCTCGTTCCTACCTGTCGCTTTGATCCAGTCGACACTGGGGCGTGTGCTCAGGGGGGCCCTCTCACTTATTCTGGTCGCCCCAAAGTGGCCAAAGAATGCCTGGTTTGCAGAAGTGATTTCACTACTAGCAGGAACACCATAGCAGCTGCCTGCACACAGAGACCTCTTTTCATAGGCCCACGGGCAGGCATGGCACCCACGCCTGGGCCTCTGGCAGTTATGAGTCTGGCCCCTGAAAGGGACAGACTGATGGCCTCTGGTTTGCCCTGTAATGTGATGAATACAATACAACGTGCACAGGCAGAGTCAACACAGGCGCTTTATGCACGCAAATGACGTATTTTTGAGATCTGGTGTCTAGAGAGGAATATTATCCCATACTTCTGTAATATAGCTTAGCTTCTCATTTTTCTGCAAGACCTGTTGCAGAAAGGCCATTCCTTTTCCACTATTAAAGTCTTTTCATCCGCTGTTTCAGCGTGCCATGAGGGATGGGAGGGAGAGGGGGTTTAAATCACCTAGTGCCCACCCTCTCATGATCCGGTTCATGAAGGGGGTGTTTAGAAAAAGGCCTCCAAGCAGAGTTTTAGCCCCTCAGTGGGATCTGACTCTCATGCTGGACGTTCTCTGTAGACCATCATTTGAGCCACTACAGAGCATTAAGATTGATTTGCTGTCTTACAAGACTACCCTGCTCTTAGCTCTGTGTTCAGCGAAGCGTGTGGGTGACCTGCATGCACTATTAGTCCATCACTTGTGCACTCAGTTTGATGTGTCCGGAACACCTCACCGGGAAGGCCTCCACGATACATCCTAACCAGATGCCGGAGCCACCTCAACTGGCTCCTCTCGATGTGGAGAAGCAACAACTCTACTCTGAGTCCCTCCCGGATGATCAAGCTTCTCACCCTATCTCTAAGAGAGACCCTAGACACCCTATGGAGAAAACTCATTTTGGCCGCTTGTATCTGAGATCTCGTTCTTTTGGTTACAACCCAAAACTCATGAGCATAGATGAGAGTAGGAACATAGATCGACCGGTAAATTGAGAGCATCGCCTTTTAGCTCAGCTCTCTCTTCAATATGACAGACCTGTACAGCACCCGCATCACTGCAGCTGCCGCACCTATCCACCTATCGATCTCTTGCTCCATTTTCTCCTCATTCGTGAACAAAACCCAGAGATACTTAAACTCCTCCACTTGGGGCAGGACCTCCTCCCCGACCCGGAGAGGGCACTCTACCCTTTTCCGGCTCAAGACCATGCCCTCAGGTTTGGACAAACTGATCTTCATTTTGCCACATCACACTCGGCTGCAAACCGCTCCAGGGAAAGCTGTAGATCATGACCTGATGAAGCTAATAGGACCACATAATCTGCAAAAGGCAGAGACGTGATCCTAAGGCTACCAAAATGGATCCCCTCAACACCTTGGCTGTGCCTAGAAATTCTGTCCATAAAAGTTATGAACAGAATCGGTGACAAAGGGCAACATTGGCGGAGAACAAATCTCACGCAGAATGAGCCTGACTTACTGTTGGCAATGCAGACCAAGCTCTGACACCGGTCATACAGGGACCTAACAGCCCGTATCAAAGGGCCTGGTACCCCATACTCCCAGAGTATCCCCCACAGGGAAGCGGTTGAACACCTTCTCCAAGTCCACAAAGTACATGTAGACTGGTTGGGCAAATGCCCACGCACCTTCCAGGCTCCTGCTGAGGGTGTAGAGCTGGTCCAATGTTCTACAACCAGAACGAAAACCACACTACTCCTCCTGAACCCGAGGTTTGACTATCCGACGAACCCTCCTCTCCAGAACCACCAAATAGACCTTACCAGGGAGGCTTTGAGCACAATCCCCCTGTAGTTGGAACACACTCTACGGTCCCCCTTTTTTAATAGTGGGACCACCACCCCGGTCTGCCAATCCAGGGGAACTTCCCCCGATGTCAACACAATATTGCAGAGTCGTGTAAGACAACACAATTTTATAACATCCAGAGCCTTAAGGAACTCCGGGCGAATTTCATCCACCCCTGGGGCCCTGCCACCGAAGAGCTTTTTTAACCACCTCAGTGACCTCCGCACCAGAGATTAGAGAGCCCGTTCCAAAGTCCCCAGGCTCCGTTTCCTCAGTGGAAGACGTTCCTGTGGAATTGAGGAGGTCTTCAAAGTATTCTGCCCACCGACACATAACATTCCGAGTTAAGGTCAGTAGCACACCACCTCCATTATAAACAGTGTTGGTAGTGTACCCCCCTCCCCCTCGCCCCCAAGATGTCGGATGGTGGACCAGAATCCCCTCGAAGCCATACGGAAGTCATTCTCCATGGCCTCTCTGAACTCCTCCCATGCCCGAGTTTTTGCCTCAGCGACCACCCGAGCTGCATGCCGCTTGGATTGCCGGTACCTATCAGATGCTTCTGGGGTCTCACTGGCCAAGAAGACCCAATGGGACTCCTTCTTCAGCCTGACAACATCTCTCACCGCCAGTGTATACCACCGGGTTCGAGGGTTGCTGCCGTGATAGGCACAGAAAACCTTGCGGCCACAGCTCTGGTAAGCCACCTCGAAAATAGAGGTATGGAACATGGCCCATTAGGACTCAATGTCCCCTACCTCCTCCGGAACGTGTTCAAAGTTCTCCCGGAGGTGGGAGTTAAAGCACTGTTTCATGGGAGACTCTACCAGATGTTCCCAACCAACATGTCCTCATTCCCTACTCGTCATATATTGACGCTTGGCATAACAACAACAAAAAAAGACGAAAGTGCTTCACTAAGACACGATCACAACTTACCATTTCCCTGTACACCAAATAATGATGAAACGGGTCCAACATGTCCTCATTCTCTACTCGTCATATATTGACGCTTGGGCTCAGGTCCCTCCGCGTCACATACTTGATGCGTCGGGTCGGCCCTTCTCGTCACTATTTGGTGTGCAGGGTACTCTCATTTGCTTGTTTGGGGTTCAACGGTTAAATAAAAGGGGAATAGTTAAGTTTAGGGTTAGTTATAAGGTTAGGGTTGGTTCGTGGCACCAGAACACCCTAGGTTGCAGACAGATGATCGACTTTGTTGTCATCTCATCTGATCTGCAGCCGCATGTCTTGGACCCTCGGGTGAAGAGAGGGGCAGTCCCAACAGACCCTCACAATAGGTTTGGGCCTGCCCAACATGTCCTCATTCCCTACTCGTCATATATTGACGCTTGGGCTCAGGTCCCTCCGCGTCACATACTTGATGCATCGGGTCGGCCCTTCTCGTCACTATTTGGTGTGCAGGGTGCTCTCATTTGCTTGTTTGGGGTTCAACGGTTAAATAAAAGGGGAATGGTTAAGTTTAGGGTTAGTTATAAGGTTAGGGTTGGTTCGTGGCACCAGAACACCCTAGGTTGCAGATAGATGATATCCATATGGACACCCTTATGCTTGAACATGGTGTTGGTTATGGACAATCCCTGATGAGCACAGAAGTCCAACTACAGATCACCATTTGGGTTCAGATCAGGGGAGCCGTTCCTTCCAACCACACCCCTCCATGTCTCACTGTCATTGCCCAAATAAGTGTTGAATTCCCCAGCAGAACAAGGGAGTCCCCAGGAGGTGCACCCTCCCGTACCCCCTCCAATGATTCCACAAAAGGGTGGGTAATCTGAACTGCTGTTTGGTGTGCAAGCACAAACAACAGTCAGAACCCGTCCCCCCACACGTAGGCGGAGGGAGGCTACCCTCTCATTCACAGGAGTGAACCCAACATATAGGCACCAAGATGGGGGCAACAAGTATGCCCAATCATGCTCTGCACCTCTCACCAGGGGCAACTCCTGAGTGGAAGAGTGTCCAACCCCTCTCAAGGAAACTGGTTCCAGAGCCAGTGCCATGGGTCGAGGTGAGTCTGACTTTTTCTAGCCGGAATCGCTCAACCTCACACACCAGCTCAGGCTCCTTCTCCAACAGAGATGTGACATTCCATATCCCAACAGCCAGCTTCTGTAGCCGAGGATCAGATCGCCAAGGTCCCTGCCCTCAGTCACCACCCATCCCACATTGCACCTGACCCCTTTGGCCCCTCCCACAGGTAGTGAGCCCATGGAAAGGGTGACCCACGTCTCCTCTTCGGGCTGTGCCCAGCCGAGCTCCATGGGTAAAAGCCTGGCCACCATGTTTTCGCCAACATGCCCCACCTCCAGGCCCGGCTCCAGAGTCGGGCCCCGGTGACCCACGTCCAAGCGAGGGAACATTGAGTCCATTTATTTTGCTCATCATAGGGGTGTTTGGGCTGAACTTTGTCTGGTCCCTCATCTAGGACCTGTCTGCCTTGGATGACCTTACTAGGGACGTGAAGCCCCTGACAGCATAGCTCCTAGGATTATTGGGACACTCAAACCCCTCCACCACAGTAAGGTAGCAGCCTAGGGAGGGGACTTTTTGAATGGAATTACTGAAATAAATCAACTTTTTCACAATATTCTAATTTTATGACCAGCACATGTAATTGTATTCTAAAAACTTTTTTAATCCTTTCACATTGATTTAACCTGGAACATATTCATTGCAGGTGGGGCTACCCCTCACAATGTGACGCATGGCCCTTCTACCTGTGCCCCAAACCGTTTCCACTGTGGATCTGGAGCTTGTATCATCAACACCTGGGTGTGTGATGGATATGCTGACTGTCCTGATGGCAGCGATGAGTTCGGATGTCCTACAGGTTCAAATTTTTACTGAATGAAATTTATACTGAAAAAAGAACAGGAATTCTTTCCTCTTGTAAGGTGACCAAACATGGGTGGTTCTGTTTTTACATGCACATCATAAGGCTGTATGGTCTTGTAGTATAGGTATTATCATCAAATGGCTGTATGCCCCTGTGGTATAAGGATATTTTCATAATGCTGTTTGGTCTTCTGGTGTAAGTATCATAAGGGTGTGTGGTATAGGTATTATTATCATTAGGCTGTGTGGTCTTGTGGTATGGGTCTTATTATCAAAAGGCTGCATGATCTTCTAGTACAGTATAGGTTTAGTATAGGAAAAATCTCCCATTTTAGACCTGTTTTGAACTAATACAAATTCCCTGGTACAGGTGTATTCGCTGACATTTTATATAATAATAATTTCACACAATGTAATCACTGTATGTTTCCATACAAGACTAAATTAGTCTCTGCATTTAACCCATCCACCACCAGGTGGTGCAGTGGGCAACTATTGAAAGCGCCCGGGGAGGCAATTTGGGGGTAAGATGTGTTGCCCAGAGACACCACAAGGTATGCAGTGACCGGGGATCGAACCTGGGTATTTCGGGTCCCAAGCCCTGCCCTACCTCTGCACCATCTTGTGTAATAGCGACTCTGAGAAATATTAAACTTCCCATTTCTAAGCCCAGATAAAATAAAAATAAAAGGATTTGAAACATTTTTGTGAACAGTCATTCCTCTGAGATTTATTTCACAATGTGAACACCACTTTGAACTATTTTCATAATACAGGTACAGTAGTTTAATTTATTTAGTAAACAAACATGTTCCTTTTTGTCAGTTCAGAATAAAAGGACGAGACAGCTCCTTGTTTACTCCTGAGCTAGCTGACCTTCTGCAAAGGAGAGACCAGCTTTGGGCCGCGGCGAGAAAGTCTGGCTCAGACACTGACTGGTTGAATTTTCGACAGCTGAGGAATAAATGCACAACTGCCATCAAAGCCGCAAAACAAAACTATTTCTTCTAATTTAAAAAAAGCTAAGTCTGGTCCTCTGGACATTCAAAAAATAAAACAAAAGAAAACAGTAGAAACGATTAGTCTTTCGTCCGAAAGACTTCCTCAGTCTGAGGTCCTGTATTCAGCTCAGTCTTATAAATAGCACTCTCTCATAGTGGATCAACAAGTTTGCTACTGACAGCCAAAACCAGCTGCTTTTTTTTCTTCTTCTCTTACTACCCCCTAGTTCCCTGGCTGCCATTCCGGGGGCAGGGTTCGGTAGAAGGACAGGCCGTCTGGTGTTGCCCTGGACTAAGGAGGGTTCTGGGCCTAGGGGTTTGCCGTGGGCGGGGCTGACGCTATGCTCTCCCTGGGGCTGTTTGGACTCAAGTGTCCTGTCCTGTCGGCTGGGCACGGATTGGGCCGGATCTTGGATGTCGGCTCCTCTCCGCCCCAGAATGAATGGGTCTACCTCCTGGGTTTGGGCGTGGGCTGTCCCATGTAGAGGGCAGGTACATGTCTGGGACCTGGGGGGTATAGAGTGCGTATCGGGAATATGAATGGAATGTGTCGTTATTGTATGTATTTGAATGAGTGATGGTGAAGATGAGGTTGGGTCTGTGTGATTGTGTCTGTGTATGAATGATTATTTGTCAGGCCGGGACTTAGACTGCCCCCTCTTTGATATAGCTAGGGCTGCTTGGTGTCACGCCCCTGCCACGCGGCCCCCTAGTGGGGTGTGCCTTTGCCTGCCGGCACGCTTGGGGCCCTCGGGGGCGGGGCACTTGGGCGTGTCGGCTCGGCCTGGTGGCTACCTGGTGGGGCTCGGGTCCTCTGGTCCTGTTGGGCCTGGGCCTGAGGGGTGTGCATCCTCGGTGCCTGGACCTTGGTGCCTAGTCCTGGGGCTACATCAGTGCAACGGGTTCCGGCGGGGCCTGTGAGTATGTCGCTATTGGCCCCTTGGGGTCATTGTGTGTAGTCACTGGTGGGGCTCTTCCGGTTCTCCCCTATGGTCGGATCTAGGGGGTGGGTGTGTGGTTCATCCTGTCAAGGTGGCCCTGGGGGCTCTGTGCTCGGGGTCCCTCTTGGGGTCTTGGGCTCTGGTCCACCCTTTGTCTGCCTTGGGTCTTGGGGGTCTGGTCTCTGATGCTTCGCGGTGACTATTGAATGTTCTATTAGAGAAGCCTCATACACTTATGCATGCTCACAACCACACACAAATAGATGCAGGGATGCACATGCAAGTATCGTATGTAGATCTTTTTGTAAGATATTCCAGCGGAGTAGGAGAAGGCCCTTTTGCCAAGTTCAGTTCTCACTGACGGAACACTGCAGGTAATCATGTCCTGAGAGCGCACGCTGTAGCTGCACTCACGCAAAGACATGTAGGATGAGATGTATGAAGGCAGCAGACCAAGAAATGATTTAAAGATGAAAATGTACCAATGGAAGAATCTGCGTGAGGTTAATGATGTCCATTTAACCAGTGAATACAGGGTGCAGTGGTGGGTACGATAATCACAGCCAGTTATGAATCTTAGTGCACCATGATAGACGGCATCCAACATCTGCAGGGTGCTTGTAGGAGCATTCTTGTAGATAATGTCACCGTAATCAATGGAGGGAAGGAAAGTCACAGATACAAGGCGTTTCCTAGCATTCAGGGTTAGACATGATCTGTTTCTGAAAAAGAAACCCAGTTTAACTTTCAGATTCTTTACTAGGTTTTCCACGTGGAGTTTAAAAGAGAGATGCGAATGGACCAGGATACCCAAATACTGTATTTATAGGAATCAACAAACTCAGTAGGGACACCATTAGAGGATAAATCAGAGGAAGAACTGCTGGAACTGACTTCCTATTTGACAAAAGCATCCCTTTGGTTTTATCAGCATTTAGGACACGTTTGAGACAGAACAAAAAATCTGACTGGATGATGTCAAAAGTGGATTGCAAAAGCTGGAAAGCCTTAGCAACTGTATTAGCTCGACAATAAACAACTATGTCATCAGCATAGAAATGTAAGGATACATCAGGGATGCTCTGACCTACATTACCTATGTAGATTGTAAAGAGGGTTGGTCCTAAGACTGAGCCTTGTGGTACACCATTTTTAACTGTTAAATAACTGGAAGAAGTACCGTTATGTTGAACACATTGCCTCAGATCGGAAAGATAGTTAGAAAACCAACCAATGGTGTGATCTGAGAAACCGATTTCTGAGAGCTTATGACACAAGATGTTATGATCCACTGTGTCAAAAGCTTTAGACAGGTCTAAGAAAAGTGCAGCACAGTAATCCTTAGCATCCAATGCTTCAACGTCATTAAGAACCTTCAGTGAAGCAGTCGTTGAGCTGTGTTGTTTCCTAAAACCAGATTGATGGAGAGGTAAGATGTTAAATTAGTTCAGGTAATTTTTGATTGAGAGTTTATCAGTTTTTCTAGAACCTTGGCTAAAATGCAGAGTTTAGAGATTGGTCGATAGTTGTTGAGTGAGGTGGGGTCACCTCCCTTCAGCAAAGGAAGAACAAAGGCGGTTTTCCAATCATCCGGAATGGTGTTTTGGCTTATGGACAGGTTAAAGATGTGAGTCACAGGGACTGTAATGATATGAGCAGCCAGCCTTAAGAAATAAGGTGGAAGTTCATCTGGACCTGCAGATTTTTTTAGGATCAAGACCTTTTAACAGTTTATTCACCTCACTGACTGAGAACGGAGAAAAAGAGAAGGTGTGATTAACCGAGGATTGACTTGTAGGAGGGTTTTGATTTATAGAAGTTTGGTTATTAGATGAATTAGCTGATTTTCCATTTGTAACTGTGTCAAATAATGAACTAGAAGCAACTAAATGTTTGTTGAAACAGTTTTATGTAATATAGTCGAGTTTGTGTTTAAAGATGATTAAAACTGAAAACCACCTGACATCACAGTGCTGAGCTGTAAATTATGACGTGACATATTTTATCCACAGTGGCACATATTAAACATATTAAATGTTAAAAGCAAGAACGTAAAAATTTGGTGGGATCAAATGCAATTTTGAATAAAGAGTTTAAGTCTTCTCAGAAGGGCAGACATTCACCAGTCTGCAAACTGTCAGGGACTTTAGCTTTTCTGTACAGTCTAAATTCATGCACATTAGGCACAGCCAAGTTTTGGGCGTTTTACTTCAAGTAAAATAAAAAATGTGTGTTTTTGCAGAACCTCTTTCAGCATCAGTGTGTTTTGGCCTTAAACAAAAACAATCAAGTGATAGCTGACATTTCCCACCTCTTATTTCAGCGACAACTGCTAATAACACGGTAATGTTGACCCCAGTACCCACCCTGGTCCCTCCTCCATCGCCTGGTCATTGTACTCGTGGTCAAATCCAGTGTCGCCGACCCCCCCGCTGCATTCCCGAGTGGCTGCGCTGTGATGGCCAACTCAACTGTGAGGATGGCTCTGATGAAGCTCACTGCCGTAAGTCTATGAAGCCACAAGACATCTCTGTTAGTTTCTCATGAAGAGAGTAACATATTTATAACTGTTTGTGTGTCGGAAGTTTAGAGCTTTTAGCTGAAGTCTCGCTATTTCTGTATCTCTCTGTGGCTGGTGGGATCTATCAGGGGCTCCACATCACTGTAACAAGGTCTGATAGCTTCAAAACACTCCAAACACACACACACACACACATACACACACACACACACACACACACACATATATATATATATA
>JBBPBX010000840.1:86687-101741 GCA_038048925.1 Garcialebias charrua
ATACTATAAAACTTTTGTCCATGCCCACCTGCTGTGGGCCCACCCCATCCATATAAATTACGGTGACGCGGGAAAATCGGCTCCCAAATAGCTCTTTTTTCTTCAGCCATTTAGGAACCAGTGAGGCCCAGGGCCTAAAGGGCTGTGCTTATACTCATCGAATATGGGGTTACAATACGTAACCAACGTTCTATTTCGTATAAGCTACGCCCTTTAGTCCAATCGCTATTGGGTTAACGGCGGAGCAGGATGTAATCTATGCCTCAATGGGTCCATTCAGACACCAAAACGAAGCAACCGCTCACATACATTTTTTCACTCAGCCTTCTGTGTGTGTAATTACGCGCTCCATGCATAATAGCGTGCCAGAGAATGATCTCTGGTGGAGGAAGGGCTGAGATAACAGACCTGCAGGCCTGTAGCTGCTGGCTGAAAACAGACACAAACCTACACTGAAAAACAATGAACAACGCAGGTCAATGCTTCATCACTTTTGTGCGTGATTGTGCATAACATGTGTAACAGCGCACCAGAGAACCATGAATGAACTCTGAAGAGAGGGAGTAGAACTGAGAGAACAAATCTGCTACTGAGAACAAAACAGTGAGCAGAGCAGGTCGGAAACTGCCTCACTCAGCCGTCTGTATGCGTAATTACGCACCCCATGCGCAACAGCGCACCAGAGAAATAAATGAACTCTAGTGAAGGGTCAGAGGATGAGGGAACAGATCAGTAACATCAACAGTCATGAACTGTGACTGATAATAAAAAAAAACATCTCACACTGCGTCTGCCTGCAGACAAACGTGAGCTCAGGTTAAAACTCAATGAAACTTTAAATAATCATTCTGACAGAACTCTGAGAACAGAATGGGTCATGGAGAACATGGAGGCATCACGTAAATAAAAGTGAATAAATGAGCATGGTGATGACCACGCGGCCGCCGTACAAATGTCCTCCACTGACATCCCTCCATGCAAGGCCGTGGAAGACGAGATACCTCTCGTGGAATGTGCACGGAGATTATCTGGAGGTTACCTTCCAGATGATCTATAAGCCTCCGAAATAGCCTCACACAGCCAATGTGAAAGACCCTGAGTGGACAGGGAGCGTCCTACTGAACTGTCTTTAATGCACAAACAGACGTTGGGAGCAACGTAGTTCGGCCATGCGCGCCACGTAACAGGAGAGCACACGCAAGGGACAGAGGAGGTAAGACGTTGCCTCCTCCTCAGACTCATGAGGAGGGGAGTGAAAACCGTCCAAAGTAATCGTTCTCGATTTGAATGAACTGGTGATACATTTCGGGGTGAAACAGGATTAGGACGCAGCATGGCTGAGCTGACATCAGGCTGGACCCTGAGGCATGAGGGAGCAACAGAGAGGGAAGATAAGTCACTCACTCTCTTTGCAGATGTCAGAGCCAATACTAGGACTGTTTTAAAAGACAGAAATTTAAGTGACATCTCATTTAAAGGCTCCAACGAAGGTTTAATCAGGGCGCGTAAAACCAATGTTAGGTCCCACTGAGGGGCAAGTGGGCGTGTCAGAGGCCTGTGCCTCCGCACACCTTTCAGAAAACGCCTCATCAGTAGGTGATTAAAAGTTGTTCTGTCACCGAAACCTTCATGACAGGAAGAAATAGCAGCAGCATAAGTTTTTATTGTGTTGAATGCTAAAATTCTGTCCATTAGTTGTTGCAGAATGACAGTATGCAACCCATCTGACATGAGGTGGCCTCCATGCCTTTCTCTGCGCACCAGCGCTGAAAAGCTACCCAATTTGATGCATACAGCGCTGTGGTAGACGCAGCTTGTGCGTCCTGGTTCCCTTTCAGTCAAGTTCTCTCGGTGCAACATATGCTATGGGAGTTGCGCCCCCGCGCGATTACCTGAAGGAATACAATCACGCCTTTACGGCTAGGGCGTCAAAGTCGCGCCAGATACCCCGCCCTCTGGGTATTTAAGCGGCTGACGCCTATCCATCTTTCTCTTTTTTGCCCTTCACCTTGCTTAAACCTGAACTACCTCTCTTTGCGAGACTTCTCTGTTGCTTCATCGCTCAACCAGAGGTGAGCTTGCTCCCTACACAGAGCGTACAGAGAATTATTCCTGCGTACTACTGGACTAACGAAAGCTAGTCCGGCACATTTTCTCTTAACCCCGAAGTATTTTCTTCTCCTCTCTCCACAGACTGCTTCGCTCGACGGTGCTAACTACGCCACAACCGCTACCCCTGCTAACTCGTAGTGGGCTAGCCAGCGAAAGCGACGCGACGGAGGAGACGTCTCAAACTAAAAGAAAAAGGATTCTGGAAGGACTCGCTCGCCTTATCTCGGGCATGCCTCCGGAGAAAGGAAAGCAAAAGACAAGACTTCCAAGGAAAACCAGCAGGACGGCAAGTCCAACTTCGCGTGCCTGTCCTAGCGGATACGGTTCTCCCTCGCAGCGACAGACACCCCATGAGGCCTGTCCCGTCTGCTTGGGAATGTTACACGCAAAAAACGGCACTGGATGCACCCGACTTTTGCCCACACTGCAGCCAGATGCTGAAGGCGGTGCTGCGGCACCGGGTTGACCTCGTCGCCAAGGCCATGGGCGCCCCAGCAGTGCCAGCGGATCCAGACACCACCGAGCCCCTCACTCTCACGCCGGAGCTCGAGAACATGGCTCTACACGACAGTACACGAGTCGAATGGGGTGACAACCCTGACGTACTGGCTCCTATGGTGGACTTAACAGTCGAGTTCAACACTCGAGGCATGATGAACGAGGACGAGATCTTGATTTCAGCCTCAGGCGAATTTTTCGCGGAGGACGCAGACGTCAAATTCGAGGAACAGGGAGAAGACCTCTCCCAAACCCCCGGTACCTGTGCTCCCGGAAACTGACTTTTCCATCCCTGCTCTGTTCGACCTGTGTCACAGAGCAGCAGACGCGTTGCACATCCCATGGCCCGAGCCTCCGCCTCGTCAACAGGTCACGAGGCTGGCAGGAAACTATTTTTACTCAAAGCAGCAGGCCGCCACGAGGCAAAGGATGCCCGTGTTCTCGGACTTCCTCACAGATCTAACTCGCACCTGGCCTCTGCCCAGAGCTCCCATGCTCTTACCACTCTCACAGTTCCTCGACGTGGATGGGATGGATGAGGTAGGAATAGCCAAGGTGCCTCAAATTGAGGATACACTGGTGTCTCACCTGGCTCCTAAGTCATCAGTGACAAAACCAACTCTTCCCAGCAAAGCTTGTCAAGCTTCAGCTTCTCTGCTTGAGAAATGCTACAGAGCTCAGGGACTTGCGTGTACGCCATGAACGCGTCCGCGTTGATGCAGGCTTACCTAGCTGAAAAACTGCAACAGCTCCAAGTAACAACGGACAAGCAGGCTGCCGCCGACTTGCTGGATGAAGCCCGCAGGGCAGCAGATTTCATGCTCCGCATGATGGGAACAGCCACTGTTGCTCAAGGCAGAGGCATGGCGGAAGTGGTCATCGTGATACGCCATCTGTGGATGACTTTAACTGATCTCCCTGAGGGACAAAAGGTGCCTTTTCTCCACCACTCGATAGAACCGACGGGATTGTTTGGGAAAGCTTTGGATCGAATTCAGACCAAGCTGGACCAAAGGCGCAAACAGGCTGAAGCTCTCCGGGTGGGCATTCCCAGGAGAAGCTCCCCCCCCAGGGAGTCTGCTGGAGGCAGACCTGCGTAGCCTCGACACCGCTCGGCAACGCGTGCCCCACCGCAAAAGCGGCCGGCGTACGAGGACGAGCACCGGCAGAGACCACCGCCGGGCCCACCTCGGACCGAACACGCATGGAGCAAAAACAGGTTTGTCCCCCGCCAGGCGGTCAGACACAGGGCCTTCTCGGTGAACTGGGACACCAGATAAAAGCATGCCTGATGAACCAGGTTCACATCTTGACTTTACACGATCACCCACCCACGCGGTACAGGAAATGATCTCTTCATGTCCAGACTTTATTTGGAGCACGGTACAAAAAGCTGGTAACTCTGTTGCATGCATAAATCATGTTTTTCCTGCTGTGAGTGACATAAAATCAAACATGTCATTACACATAAGCACGAATAAAGCTAAAAAAACAGCCCCTCTCTGTTTTATTGACTCTAAAAAAAAAACAACAACAACAACAAACACAAATAACTTCAGCAGAACAGGTCCCTCTGGCCTGCCAGCTGTCATAAAGGGAGGGGGCCGTCCCCCCCCCTCCCTCACGGCTCACGGGGTGTTAGCCTAATCAATGAGCCCCGGCAGGGTGCCTCTGCTCCGTCTGTAGCGGACAGGCACAGAGGCGTCTGCAAGCAGGCCCCCCACCCCTCATGGAGACAGGTGAGGGGGGTCACGTGCTCCTAGCCCCCTCCATTGTGAACAACGAGGCGGTCAATACACTAACCAAGCAAACACGTGACATGTCCGCGCCTCAGGGAGACGCGCCGACAAAATCTAATGACGGGGGGTGCACATCAGAAGCCCACAGGCAACCATAAGCTTCACACGTTCACAAAGGAAATTGTGATCAAACTGATGTGTATGTAAACAAATCAGAGCTGAATCAGATTCCTCTTCCTGTTATTCTAAGGGAACTGGGCTCTCTATCACCAATCAATTTAAAGTCTGCCAAGCACAAAGAATCATCTGCACATTCTCATGTTGCAACTGTCCCCTTATCATTAATGGGCGACACACAATGCCCAAGCAGTGATCCGATAGCACGTGACCTTTCTCACTGTGCTGGTTCAGTTCTGCTCTTAAACAACATTCCCCCAATGGGTGAAACCCAGACCCCGGGCGGTTTGTCTGGCTCCAACGCTCTGTTAAGACTGAGGACCAGTAAACCAGACTTATCCAGGAAACAGATTAGGGTCAGGAGATTTGCCCGTTTACAAAACTCACAGCTTCTCAGTCCCATGACCCCAAACAAGGAGAGAAAAAGCAGACATTCTGCTCCACTCCCGTCTAATAAGGACGACAAGTTGCATCTGCCCTTAATCACTCTCGATCAGAGCAGCCTGGTAGCACATCGGCAAGAAGGCCTTCTCCCCAACTTGGTTGACCCCAGGGGATCACAACTTCCAGGGCCCTTGGAGGGGAACTGGATACATCAACTGTTCTTCTATAAGGTCAAACTATGTCACCAGAAGAAGCAGTCTTGCTGCTTAGGCTGAGAGCTGTTAAAAATTTCAGCTTGTTGGCAGAAAAGAACAAGCCGATGGCATCAGGCCTGCCGGAAAATGTGGTAAAAACCATCCAAAATGCCAGTGCTATGTCAACACAGTCTCTCTACGCACAGAAATGGCGTATTTTTGAAGCTTGGTGCACAGAAAGAAATATTATTTCTTACTCATGCGACCTGGCTCAGCTCCTGACTTTCCTTCAGGACTTACTGAAAAAAGGTTGTTCTTTCTCAACGATTAAAGTTTTCCTATCAGCAATTTCAGCCTGTCACGAAGGCTGGGGACATAGGACACCTGGCGCGCATCCAATCATAATAAGATTTATGAAGGGCGTGCTAAGAATGAAACCACCCAACAGGATCCTGACCCCTGGTTGGGATCTTAGCCTGATCTTGGGGGCTCTCTGTGATCCTCCATTCGAGCCACTGAGTGAGGCTAAGATAGATTTATTATCTTATAAAACCGCTCTACTCTTGGCCCTTTGCTCGGCAAAACGCGTGAGTGACCTCCATGCATTGTCTGTACATCCAATGTGTACCAGATTCGCCCCTGACGGGTCAAAGGTCGCCCTGAGGCCTAATCTTGCATACATCCCCAAGGTCTTGACTTTAAACCATAGGAGTCTGGAATTTTATCTCTCCTCCTTCCCACCTGCTCCTGTCCTCACTCAGGAACAGGAAAGGTTGAAGGCTCTCTGCCCCATGAGAGCTTTACGCACCTACATACAGAGAACAGCCGAATGGAGAAAAACAAATCAACTGTTTGTGTGCTTTGCAGCACCTGCTACCGGAAAGGCCCTATCAAAACAACGCCTCTCACATTGGGTGACTGAGGCCATTAAAAGGGCGTACAGTAGCAAAGGTCAACAGGTGCCCTCTGGAGTGCACGCTCACTCTACTAGAGGCTTGGCCACTTTGTGGTCACTGTTCAAGGATGTACCAGTTACAGACATTTGTGCTGCTGCGAACTGGAGCTCAATAAACACTTTTGCAAAGCATTACAGTTTGGATGTTACTGCGTGTGATGTCACTCAGGCTGTCCTTTCTAACACAGTAGAAAGTAGCCTTGAGATGCCCGATGGTCAAAGGCAGACGTTCACACTAGCATGCATTTTACTGAGCATTTCAAGGGCGTGAATGAATTACGTTCCCATAGCATATGTTGCACCGAGAGAACTTGACTGAAAGGGAACTGAAAGTTATGTACCATAACTCATGTTCCCTGAAGGAAGGGAATGAGGTGCAACATATCTGGCCCTTTTCAATGCTGAAAGCTTGGTGAAGTGCAATTTTGGAGAAAGATGGATGGGTGTCAACCGCTTAAATACCCAGTGGGCAGGGTCTCTGGCGCGATGTTGACGCCCTAGCCGTAAATGCGTGATTGTATTCCTTCAGGTAATCGCGCTGGAGCGCAATTCCCATAGCAAATGTTGCACCTCGTTCCCTTCCTTTAGGGAACATGAGTTATGGTGCATAACTTTCAGATTGTTCGCACCACATCTGGAGCGATGCCCATGTTTACTAGTCGGGCCCGTTTAGCATACAGACCCAGAGGTGCTGACCTATTTCCAGGTAGTTCATAATCGTACCTCCCGCCTAGGGGAACGTATCCTTTCTCCACGGGATTTTCCACGGCTGGCCCGACACCAGCTTTTTTGGCCACGGATTGTGCGCAAAAGCGTCTACCCTTAGGGGTGGGTCGTCCCGTGGACTCAGCGAGAACCACAGGTGACACTGAGCGTTCTCTCGTGTGGCAAACAGATCCACGTTCGCCTGCCCGAATCTGGTCCAGGTCTGAGAAATCAATTCAGGGTGAAGGGTCCAGTCTCCATGGCGAGGGTCGCCCCTCGACATTATTTCCGCCCCTCTGTTCAAGATGCCGGTGATGTACACTGCTTTATCGAGAGCAGATGTTGTTGTGCCTAGTACAGCAGCTGTCTCGCGACATGCAGCAGCTAGGCCACTAGGACACCCCCCCTGACGATTGATGTACGCTGCTGCCACCTAGGATACATGGAAGTATACGTCCTACAAATCTATGCTGGTGAACCAGTCGTTCTGGTGAACGTTCTGTAGCAGCTGTTTTATTGTCAGCATGTGGAACTGTCTCTCCATAATTGATTTGTTAAACATGGACAAATCGAGGATGGGTCTCATCCCCCCTGCTTTTTGGGTACTAGGAAGTAGCGGGAATAAAAGCCTTTGTTTTCCTCTCCGTCAGGGACTCTTGAGATTACATTCTTCACCAAGAGTTCCTGAACTTCTGACTGGAGGGACAAGGTCTTTTCTGGGGATGATAGACCTGTTTCTATAATCCCTCTGAATGGTAGGAATGAGCTGCAAACTGCAGCATATAGCCCCTACTTATTAGTTTCTTCTTCCATTTGTCCAATGAACACACTCGTTACCACTCTGCGTAATGCTTGGAGAGTGGGCAGGCATGACTTTGTCGTGCCATGGATGTCATGGACATCAACCATTTTAAAGCCCTTATCACTGTCACACGACTCGGTGTTTGACCGGGGGTGACCCAAAGAGGGCTCAACTCGAAAGGGCTGTTTGCACGCCTCTGTGCTACGTTCAGGCTGCAGGCCCACGTTAGAGCTTGTGTGGGCTAGCGTAAATTAAGAGGGGGTGTTGACACTTTGTGACTGACCCGCCGCTCTAGAGGCGGTTCATGTTGCTGTTTTTGTGTAGCACTTTTTCTGTTATGCTCAGGCTGCAGACTTACATCAGAGCTAAGGTGAGCCGGCGCGCACTGAGGAGGGGCATTGTCACTTATGTGAGTGACATGCCACTTCAGGAGAAGTTGCTGTTGGTGTGTTGTGACACATTCTCTCTTGTTGCGCGGTGAGCGAGCAAAAGCTGCAGGAAGAGACACCGGTTTTTGCAGAGAGCGAGGGACTTTGCCTGGTTCTGTCTGCTGAGCAGCATCAGTTTTAACTGACATGAAAGAAAAATGCTTTGCAACATGTTTCGAGCTCCAACGCCTCTTAAACAGCTGTTTAGAGGAGGCCGGCTTGTTATTGTGGGAAGTGTGTGAATCAGAGGAGCCTCTGTGAGATCAGTTGGTCTGACAGGCAGGTTGGAAGCAGGTGAGGACTTGATCTCTGAGAGATGCTTTTGTCTTGCCAACCAAGACAAAAGCTCATGACCCTCATCTATGGTCATGACCCTCATCTATGGTCATGAGCTTTGGGTTGTGACCGAAAGAACGAGATCTCGGATACAAGCGGCTGAAATGAGTTTTCTCCGCAGGGTGTCTGGACTCTCCCTTAGAGATAGGGTGAGAAGCTCAGTCATCCGGGAGGGACTCGGAGTAGAGCCGCTGCTTCTCCACATCGAGAGGAGCCAGTTGAGGTGGCTCGGGCATCTGGTTAGGATGCCTCCTGGACGCCTCCCTGGTGAGGTGTTCCGGGCATGTCCCACCGGGAGGAGACCCAGAGGAAGACCCAGGACACGCTGGAGGGACTATGTTTCTCGGCTGGCCTGGGAACGCCTTGGGATTCCCCCAGAGGAGCTGCTCCAAGTGGCTGGGGAGAGGGAAGTCTGGGCCTCTCTACTTAAACTGCTACCCCCACGACCCGACCTCGGATAAGCAGACGAAAATGGATGGATGGATGGACGTACATCTAAAAAACACACATTCCACGCCAAGGAGTAATTTCTTGGGCTGCCACTAGCGAAGCGGGGCCAGGTGGTCCTCTGAATAATTGTCATCCAGGCGGCGATACGGGAAACGCAGACTGTGGGTGTGGCGCAGATGTTCAAATGACATCGGCAACCTTACACAGGGAGCTCTTTGTCTCCTTCGGCAGGTCTGCTTCCTCCTGCCTCTTCGAGATGCTGAGGGCCAGCAGGGCGATATTGTTGTTCGCCACCGCCGCCTGAAACAAACATGGGCGAACTCGGTTTGAGAGCTGAATGATCGATTGGACATGCCTTCCTGGAGGGACCGGTCGCTGGTCCATCCTGGAAGCCTTTGCCCCAAAAAACGTCTCCGCAAGGCTTGACTCCAGAGGAGGAACCGAAGGAAAAACTCAGCTCGGTAAACCCGTCCACACTGGTGATGGAGGCGAAGGTGGAGACGGGTAGCCATCAGCTTGCCGGGCCCAGTTGCAGCCTCATTCCAGTGTGACGTCACAGCTGGAAAGGAGGGCCAGATAGGGCCTGGGCGACGAGCTGGGACAGCGCCAAAAAACCTTCCCGCTAGATCATCCGATAGGGCGGGTAAGGAAGAGGGACAGAAAAAATCCCTTAGCGCTAGCTCAGCCTCCTGATGTATGCTTAGGCAGTTTCAGAAAGGGAGCGCCTGCAGCTGAAAAACCATCCACTCTGGTGATGGAGGACGGGAGCCATCAGCTTGCTGGGCCCAGTTGCAGCCTCGTTCCAGTGTGACGTCACAGCTAGAAAGGAGGACCAGATAGGGTCTGGGCGATGAGCCGGGACAGCGCCAAAAAACCTTCCCGCCAGATCATTTGATGGGGCGGGGAAGGAAGAGGGACAGAGAAAATCCCTTAGCGCTAGCTCAGCCTCCTGATTATGCCGGGCAGTTTTCAGGAGGAGAGCATCTGCAGCTGAAAAACCGTCCACTCTGGTGATGGAGGACGGGAGCCATCAGCTTGCCGGGCCCAGTTGCAGCCTCGTTCCAGTGTGGCGTCACAGTTAGAAAGGAGGGCCAGATAGGGTCTGGGCGCCGAGCTGGGACAGTGCCAAAAGCCTTCCCGCCAGATCATTCGATGGGGCGGGGAAGGAAGAGGGACAGAAAGAATCCCTTAGCGCTAGCTCAGCTTCCTTATGTATGCTAGGCAGTTTCAGGAGGAGAACGCCTGCAGTTGAAAACCCGTCCACTCTGGTGATGGAGGACGGGAGCCATCAGCTTGTCGGGCCCAGTTGCAGCCTCGTTCCAGTGTGACGTCACAGCTGGAAAGGAGGGCCAGATAGCGTCTGGGCGACGAACCAGGACAGCGCCAAAAAAAACTTTCCACCAGATCATTTGATAGGGTAGGGAAGGAAGAGGAACAGAGAAAATCCCTTGGCACTAACTCAGCCTCCTGATTATGCTGGGCAGTTTTCAGGAGGAGAGCACCTGCAGCTGGTAGTGGAGCGGTCACCAGCGTAGGAAAAAAAAAAACAGAGGTGGTTGAGCATTCGCTTGACCATGCCTCTTAGGATGTTTTTAGGGCAACGCTTAGCGGCATGTGCGTACCACGCACGTTTCATGCAGGCTAAATTTAACCAAAAAAGGCTGCATGCTGTGCGTAAATATAGCAGGTCCTATAATTGCGCTAACAGCAGATTTGCGCTTTCTGTAGCCTTTGTTGAAAAAAACAACGCCATAAAGAACAGTTTTCTTCCTGGTCGTGGTTTTAATAATTAAATAAAGACATCACGCATCACTTCTTGCGGCTATGTTGCTTGAAAAACTTTCCGGTGACATCCGTTAGCTGCCGCATATGTCACTCTCCAGAAGGGGAGAAGACAATGGGGCTACAGCAAGCATCGCTTTAGCAGGCCCTAAAAAGGCGCTAACAGCCGATGTGCACTTTCTGTAGCTTTCCATGCAAAAGCAACACCACAAGGAACCGTTTTCTTGATGGTTGTGGTTTTAAATAAATAAATAAATAAATACAGACATCACTCACCACTTCTTGTGGCTATGTTACCTGAAAAACTTTCCCGGTGACATCTGTTAGCCACCGCCATCATGCATTCCAGGAAGAAGAGCAGAGGGGCTACAGTTAGCATAGCTTTAGCAGGCCTTATAATTGCGCCAACAGCCGATGTGCACTTTCTGTAGCTTTCCATGCAAAAACAACACCACAAGGAACCGTTTTCTTCCTGGTCGTGGTTTTAAATTCATTCATTCATTCAACCTTTATTTATACAGGCTAGCCAAAATAAATAAAGACATCACTCACCACTTCTTGTGGCTATGTTACCTGAAAAACTTTCCCGGTGACATCTGTTAGCCACCGCCATCATGCATTCCAGGAAGAAGAGCAGAGGGGCTACAGTTAGCATAGCTTTAGCAGGCCTTATAATTGCGCCAACAGCCGATGTGCACTTTCTGTAGCTTTCCATGCAAAAACAACACCACAAGGAACCGTTTTCTTCCTGGTCGTGGTTTTAAATTCATTCATTCATTCATTCATTCAACCTTTATTTATACAGGCTAGCCAAAATAAATAAAGACATCACTCACCACTTCTTGTGGCTATGTTGCCTGAAAAAGCTTTCCCGGTGACATCTGTTAGCGCTAGCTCCAGGAGGGAGACCAAAGGGGCTACTGTTAGCATCGCCTTTTCCGACTGAATCATTCGATTCGCCTAGCGGTTCTGACGAGAACAAGAGGCGATGGCGTCGTTCAGCGAGTATTTTTCCGCCACGGAGAAAAGAAACCCTTGACATTAGCCTGTAGCTTGTTAGCCTGAAAGGGTTGACTCGTCTGTCTGTCTTCTGGAAGAAGGAGCTCACTGGGGCAGCAGCGGGAGGTGGGGTGGGTGGTGTCAGAGCTGAACGATGACTTACAGGTATCTTCTTCTTTAAACAGTGCTCGCTGGATGAAGAAAAATGGGGAGCCGATTTTCCCGCGTCACCGTAATTTATACGGACGAGGTGGACCCACAGCAGGTGGGCGTGGACTAAAGCTTTTCAGTGAGCGCTGATGCACGGGGGGATACCCAATAGCAATTGGCCTAAAGGGCATAGCTTATACGAAATAGAACGTCCATCATTAAACAGAGGTGGAGGCCTCCGTGTTCAACTGTCCCTCTCTTACAATGTTGTTATTGCTAGTATCACTCAGTCCCTTGTGAATAGGAAACAACCATCAGGGTGCTAATGATCCATTGTTAGGCTGATGGTCCTCTTTGATCATGTGAGCAGCTGGTTTTGGCTGTCAGCAGCAAACTGGTTGATCCACTGTGAGAAGGTGCTATTTATAAGACTGAGCTGAATACAGCTCCTCAGACTGAGGAAGTCTTTCAGACGAAAGACAAAACATTTCTACTTTTTTGTTTTGTTTTGTTTTGTTTTTTGAATGTCCAGAGGACGAGACTTAGCTTTTTTAGAGGCTTCAAACTCATAGTTTTTTCAAGTTGTTTTTCAGTCTTATAGATCACACTATCAAACAATAATACTATTTTGTAGAATGTTCATCTGAACCCAACTTCAAACAGAAGTTCAGTTACAGAGTTGAATTTAGAGAAGATAAAGCTAATTTCAAATCAATATTTACAGCCTAAAAATTAGTTGACAGCAGCACATGATATGCTTTATGATTTATTTCACATCTGTTTCACTGATAGTTTGTATCAAAATAACAAGAAGTATAAAACTGTCTGCCAACACCAAATTAACACCTCAATGCTTCTGAAGTTAAAAAACATATTTCTCACGTTATGTTTTTGCTGCATACAGAATATGATAATATAGATTTAATGAAAGGTGATGGTTTGTCTGCAGCCACCCGTGAGCCTCTCTTGTGTGTTAATGGGACTCGTTGTTCTGATGGTGAAACCTGTGTGCTGGCCAATGAGAGGTGCGATGGTTTCCTGGACTGCTCAGACCACAGCGATGAGGACAACTGCACCTGTATGTTTACAACTTTTAATCAATCCACTTTGTAAGGTTTTTGATTGTACCTAAAATGTTTTGGGCTGACACCTATTGTTCGATACAGTTTAAAATAAGTAGGTGCCAGTCTATTTGTTCCTTTTCCAAACTATACCCCCATTTTGCACACAGCAGTTGTCATTTAAGGCCAACAGTTGTTGTTCGACACCAGTTGGGTACAAAATGATGACTACTTTACACATATGCACTTACCTTATCCCCATATGCAAACATCCCTGTACACACAGCATGTACTGCCATGACGCACATGCTGTTATGTGTGCAATTCAAGCAGGATCAATGATCGAGCTTTTCTTTTTATTAGTAAATAAATCTGTCTATGATTGTTCATCCACTAAACAGGGTGTGACTTCAAGTCCTAAACACAAACCCAATTCCAAAAGATGTTGACATTGTGTAAAATGTGTACATAACATCTAAATGCAATAATTTACAGATCTCATGAACCCATGTTTTATTCACAACAAACAAAGAGCAAATTAAAAATATCAAATGCTTAAACTTAGAACATGTACAGTACCTTTTTATTTTAAAAAAACTCAGTGTGAATTTCACGAAAGAATGTTACAGGACGGCTTTGAGGCTGCCACATGAAAGGTTTCTAAAGAGCCTGACAGAGCAGTACACAACAATATTATTATTATTATTATTAATAATAATAATAATAATAATAATATTAATAATAATAGTAGTAGTAGTAATAGTACTCACATATGATTGTACAGCCACACTTCCAGGCTGTCATATTGTTAAGTTTGCAGATGATACAGCGGTGGTGGGATGCATTACAAACAATGATGAGTCCAGCTACAGACAGGAGGTGGAACACCTGGAGAGCTGGTGCAAAGAGAACAATCTTCACATGAATGTGAAGAAGACAAAGGAGATGATTGTGGACTTCAGAAGGAACAAACACACCCATGCCCCACTGAAAATAGGTGGGTCTGCAGTGGAAGTGGTCTCCAGTTACAAATACTTGGGTGTACACATGAATGATAACCTCAGCTGGAGCAACAACACCACCAGCCTGATCAAGAAAGGTCATCAGAGACTCTACTTCCTCAGACGGCTGAGACGAGCTGGTCTGAGCAGCCCAGTCCTCACCTCCTTCTACAGGTGTGCAGTGGAGAGCATCCTGTGCTCCAGCATCAACGTGTGGCATGGAGGCTGCACAGTTGAAGAGAGGAAAGCTCTGCAGAGAGTGGTGAAGGCTGCACAGAAGTCTGTTGGAGTCAGTCTCCCCACCATCACAGACATTTACACCTCCAGATGCAGGAAAAGAGCCACCTGCATCATGAAAGACCTCACTCACCCAGCACACTCACTCTTTGCCCCACTCCCCTCAGGACGGAGGTTGAGGAGCATCAAGTGTAGAACCACTAGACTGAGGAACAGCTTCTACCCTGAGGCTGTTAGACTCATGAATAAATAAAAATAAAATAAAAAATAAACACTGCAAAATATCACATCATACTGATGCTGATCTGTTTTCTTGTTGCTGTATTCATCTGTGTTCATCTGTGACCATCTGCTCATACAAACTCATGTTCGTGCTGCTGTGTATTACTAGTTGATGTTTTTCTTAGTTAGTTCTAGATGTTATTACTGTTTTTCTCTTTCATTTGTTGTTGGATGTAACTGGGACCTCGTGTACATAATCTCGTTTTCATCTCATGTACCACATGCGGTGCAAATGACAATAAAGACTCTCTGACTCTGACTCTGAAATAGTAGTAGTATTTATTATTGTTGTTATTTATTAATATTGTTATTCTTATTATTGGGGGAGTGGTGGCACAGAGGTTAGACAATGTGGGCCTGTGATCGGAAGGTTGCCAGTTAAACCTCCCAGACCGACAACATAAAAATTGTGGGTGGAATAGGTGAAACACCCACACATGTCTCCACCCTCATTTGCCCCACTGTGGGCCCTTGAGCAAGGCCCTTAACCCCCACCATCTGCTCCTCTGGGTGTCCTAGATAGCAGCTCTCTGCTCCACACAGAATGTTGTGGTAGCTCGGTGGTCTGTGGTTGTGTCGAGAAAGGCATCTGGCGTAAAAACAATTGCCAAGTCTTCGCGTAAGTTAGTTCGTTGTGGTGACCCCTGAAGAAGGGAGCAGCTGAAAGAAGAAAACAAATGTTGTTGTTGTTGTTGTTGTTGTTGTTGTTGTTGTTGTTGTTGTTGTTGTTGTTGTTGTTGTTGTTGTGTTGGTTGTGGTGGT
>JBBPBX010000840.1:101825-116034 GCA_038048925.1 Garcialebias charrua
CAATAATGAGAAATTTCATTTCCTGCAATAATACAATATGAATGCTTATTATTGAAATTGCTGAAAAAGTTGCATCTCTGAACTGTTAATCTCTTAACTCTCTTAGCTCTCTTCTCTCGCTCTCAACGAAGACGGACGCTCTCTTTCCCTCTCCTGCCTCCCCTCCTGCTTTTGCTCTTGTCCTGTGAATTTTGAAGCCTCTCTTTATACATCTTCCAAATTGAAAATTATTATGGACCTGGTCAGCTAGTCTCTCAACACAATTGATAAAATTTTTACGACTAGAAGACAGGGTGCAGCAGAACGCTCATGCCTTGAAGGGACACATGCAGTTGTATGTATCATGGATTCCTGGGGTGTGTGGAAGATAATGTGCCTGTCTGTAGGCTACTGTACGTTGAGTACATTGAAGACATGTACATAATTGGTTTTATGAGAACAGGGTTTCTGCTTTTTGGAATTGGTGGATACCTGAGTTATTGGATAATAAGGAAGACATCAGTAGCAGTTTTGGCAATAGTAAAGCTTCCCGTATGTGAAGGATTACTCCATGCTTCGAGCACTCAGACTAATATGCATTACGAGCTGAACCCTAAGCTGGACGCAATTTCTGAGAATCATGGGCCACTTCTAGTTCCTAGGACTCACCAACATGAAGGAATTGACCTTGGAGAAGGCTAACAAGCATGGGCATGCGGAATGTCCACAAATCTGTCTGTTTCAGAATCAGAATAAACTTTAATAAACCGATAGAATAAACTGAGGTACAGCAAGAACATGTACATACAGTCGTCCGAAGATGGGCGGAGTGCACGAAGCTGCTACTATAAAAGCGTGGCCCTCTAATTCTTATCCAGAATGCTATTTTGCTTAGATGAGAAAAGGGAAGAAAACATAAGGAGAAATTGTATTTATAAAAAAAAAGATCTCACACACTGTGTCCTAGACAGGGTACAATTTGAGGCATTAAAAAAAAAACTACCATAGCAAAGCAACATAAATATACGTGATACATGTACATATGAGGCCAGTGAAGACATTGAATTTTAAAGGGAAGGTCATAGCATAGTCCAGAGCACCCCCTCACAGCCACTGTCCAGAAAATAGGTGTTATTATCCTCGGCTCGGTTGAAGTTCTGTCACATGTCCACAGCCTTGGGGAAGGGTGGGGTGAGGAAACAGACAAAACTTTTTTTTTTTTTTTTTTTCAAAACATACCAGGAGGAGATTAGATAAGTCTATTGTCAAGGCTTGTAGGTCAGGCAGAACTTGTGAATTGCTGGTTCTGCCTTTTAAAATCTCGCTGGTAAAAATTCACTGATGGAGAATCCAAACAGCCGAATTGATTCCTTAAAGTGGAGCTCACAGCTTCTCCAAGATATTCCTACCTTCGTGTATGCTGCTAGAGTCCATAGTCCTGATAAACAGCCTGCTCCATCCAGCTCTCTGACGCAACTCATAATTCAGTCTGAGTGCTACCAAGCTTCGACACAGCCACATTAATTTGTAGACAATCCAGATTTTACCAGCCAAACAGCAAAACAGCCAATTGTCATCATAAATCCAATTTGTTTCCGTCGAGGTATGAGGGTTATCCTTACCCTGACTCCTGTCAGTAGAAGTTGATCAATTTTGTTGAGAAACCAGCTGATCAAGTCTTTTGAATTAGAAAGACATGCAGGAAAAAAAGAGGCTCTTTAAGGGTCCACAATACTAGTAACCTTACCTTATACAGGTAGTCCCCGACTAACGAGCGAGTTACGTTCCTCCGAGGCGCTCGTAAAGCGAAAATTCGTAACTTGGAACGGCCGCCACGTGTCTCGTAAGTCCGGAATTTCGCTCGTAAGTTGGAACGGTTTTGCTAGCGCGACTACAAACACTCGTTTTTCATCGAAAAACTGCTTACGAGTGCATAAAAATGATCGGAAACGTGTGTCCACATGTTTAGCTAACGAACTGTGGTGAAAAAACACAGAAAAACTCGGTATTTTTTGCGTTTTTTCCAAAAATTCGCCAGCTCGTAAGTCCGGAACCTCGTAGGTCAGAGCGCTCGTAAGTCGGGGACTACCTGTAGTAAGAAAATTTTCTTCTTTCTGCCACCTTTCATTTTATGTATTTTGATTTTTTTTCTCATATTTATGAAATGGGTTTTTTTCCATTATCTTTTATGTTGTTTTTCTTAAATATGTAAAATGAATAAAACTTTAATAAATAAAAAATAAAATAAAAAACAATACAAAGGAATGCAAGCAGGGAAGCTGGGGGGACGGAACACAGGAAAACACATCCGAGAATGGGGGGTGGGGGGGATTCGCCATTGAATGTACCAGCAGACCTAAAGGCAGACATGAAATCAGTAGGAGTCGGCCTGCCCAAAACAATTGTTGTTTATCTGAATTTCTCACCGTTGGCCTTGGATAGGCTAACTTTTGCCTACATTCTCTCTTTAGTCTTCAACAAAGATGGTCACTCTTACCTTCCCTCTCTCCCTCCTGCTTTTTTTTTTTTTTGCTCTTTTGTCCTGTCAACCTCAGAGCCTCTCTTTACACATTTTCTGAACCGAAAATATGGATTTGGTCAGCTGGTCCCTCAACGCAATTGATACATTTTTTTCTACCAGACAGCAATATGCTGGAGAGCCCTTATTCCCTGAATGGACCCATGTAGCTGGGCATGTCATTGATTCTTGGAGTAAGTGGAAGATGGTGTGGCTATCTGTGCTGTCCGTGGAGGACGTAGAAGATGTGTACCGGTACATCATTGGATTTATAAAACAGGGTTTCTGCTTTTTTGGAATCAGGAGATACCTTGGATATCAACAAATTAGGAAGATGTCGGCAGCAGTTTCAGCCATGGTAAAGCTGCCAGCCTTATGTAAAGGATTAATTTGTGCCTCAAGCTCTCAAACTCATATGCTTACTGAGCTCAACTGCAAGCTGAACACGATTCTGAGAATTATAGGCCACTTACTACTCCTCAAACTCACCAGAATGAAGGATTCAAGCTTGGAGAATTCTAAATCGAGCACAGACCAGGCGGCTTGCCCACTAATTCTGGCTGTTTGGATTTACCATTTGACTATATCAGTAGAACTTGAGGCCCAAACAACTGTTGTTTATCTGAATTTGGCCTCCCTGCTGGCCTTGGATAGGCCAACTTATCTCAAATTGCTCCTGGAAGATTTGCAAACTAGAAGCTCTGCTGCTCCCCCCCCTCCCGAGGACATCTGTGACCTTATCCAAATCATGATGCTGATAGACACTGTACCATCTTATCAGAACTTTGGAACTTTCTGGAGTGTTTATGGATAACTTACCGTCTTTGTCTACCTCTATGCATAATTGTATTATGATGTCATTATATGTTGCAGCTTTATGTTGTAAGGTCTTTTTTCTTGTGCATCTTTTACACTGGTTCCCAGCCAGGAAATGGTATGAGACATGATTTTTTTGGCTTCCTCCACCGCCTTGTTCCTTTTTTCTCATCTTCCTGTATGTTGTATATTTCCTGTATGAGTTCTAGAATTGCGCCGCTCGAGGTGGCTACATGTTGGAGTAGCTCTGTTACTTTCTTTCTGGGATATTGCTTTTGAAGACTTTAATTTCTCTTTTTTCTGGATGTGAATCACTTTTTGTGGATGATTGTTTCCTCTGGTGTTGAATGCTGTGCAGCTGGAAGGATTTTTACTGAAACATCTTTGCTTTTGGACATTTGTTATCGTGTGTAACCATGGCAACAAGGTGTTTTTTTTTTTTTACAGCCGGGAGCAGCTGATTGACGTCTCAAAGGCTCGGGTAGTAGTTCAACTGCAGCCCCAAATCCCAAATAAGTTGAAAAAGAGGTGTCGTGGATGCAGAGCAAGAGTAAAGAAGAGGGAGAGAAGAATGAATCATGATCATGATGAGCAATGTGAGATCGCTGGGAAATAGGGCTGGGTGATATGGACCGAACTTAATATCTCAATTTATTTTTATTTTTTTTACAATATATATCTCAATATTTTTTCTTTCTATAATGTAATAACAACTATATATTTGAGTCAAAGTTTTGGCCCAATTGTCACACAGGCATATTTATTAACAGCTGTAACTGTACAAAATAAATGCCTAAAAAATAAACTATTTACATATATTAAATAGTTTATTTTTTAGACATCTATTTACATATTAAATATAATCAGCTGGGGGCAGCTGTGGCTGAGAGGCTAATAATGAATTTAATTTATAACGCACTTTTCATTAATGAAAATCTCAAAGTGCTACAAAGTGCAACAGAATTAAATGTCAATAAAACAAGTAATAAAACAAATAAAATCAATAACAGTATCAACTAAGATCAAAGGTAGAATCATGAGGAGGCAGAGTATGCTCGGTTGAAAAGAAAGGTCTTCAAGCCGCTCTTAAAGTCAACCAGTGACTGTGGGGCTCTCAGGCAGTCAGGAAGAGAGTTCCACAGGCGGGGGGCAGCCACACTGAAAGCCCGGTCTCCCATGGTCCTTAATTTGGTTCTCGGAATGTGAAGGAGATTACTGTTCTGTGACCGCAGAGACCGGGTGGATGAGTATGGAATAAGAATGTCCTTTAGATAATCTGGTGAAGTTCCGTGTAAGCATTGATGTGTAATGAGAGCAGTTTTGTACTGAATTCTGTAGGTGACAGGAAGCCAATGAAGGTTATGGAGAATGGGCGTAATATGTTCAAATTTACGAACTCTCAACAAAATCCTTGCTGCACTGTTTTGAATATATTGAAGCTTCTGAAGGTATTTGCCAGGGATTCCAATAAACAGGGAGTTGCAGTAGTCGAGCCTGGAGGAGACAAAAGCATGGACGAGCTTCTCAGCATCGGAAAAAGTTAGGGATGGGCGAAGTCTGGAGATGTTTCGAAGATGGAAGAAGCAAGTTTTAAACAGAAGCTTAATGTGATTTTCAAATGTAAGATGAGAGTCCATTTTTATTCCAAGATTTGTAACAGAGGTGGAGAGGGGGATGTCTTGTCCAGAAAAGGAAATTGTTGTTATAGTAGATGTTTGTACCTGGTGAGGGGTGCCAATCAGTATGGCCTCAGTCTTGGAGCAGTTTAATTGAAGAAAGTTCTGATTCATCCATGCCCTTATTTCCTCCAGGCAGGCAGAGAGGGCAGTGAGTGAAGATGGAGATGACAAGGTGGAAGATGAGGATGCTCCAGTCCTGATGTAAAGCTGTGTATCGTCGGCATAACAGTGAAAAGAAATGTTGAACTGATTAATAATTTGACCTAAAGGCAGCATGTAAAGGGAAAACAGCAGGGGCCCCAGAACTGACCCCTGAGGGACACCACAGGAGACACAGACTGTCTGGGACGTGGCGTTGCCAAGACTAACACATTCCAGCCTATTGGAGAGGAAAGATTTGAACCAGTCCAGGACAGTGTCACAGAGACCGACCTCCACATGAAGACGGTGGAGGAGGATACTATGGTCCACAGTGTCGAAGGCTGCAGTGAGGTCAAGGAGGACAAGGATGGAGGGAGAACCAGTGTCAGCAGCCATGAGGACATCATTGGTAACTCTCAGCAATGCAGTCTCAGTACTGTGAGCTGCCCTGAATCCAGACTGGAACTTCTCATACAGGGAGTGTTGCTGTAGGTGGTCCTGCAGCTGAGCAGCAACTGCTTTCTCCAGCACTTTAGACAGAAAAGGGAGGTGGGAAATTGGGCGGTAATTAGAAAAAATGTCGGGATCCAAATTAGATTTTTTTCAGAAGAGGCCTAATGATGGCAGTTTTTAGAGGCAGTGGAACATGACCAGATTGTAGAGACTTATTTATTATTTGTGTGATTAATGGGCTAATTGCAGAGTGATTGGATTTTATGAGAGACGAGGGGAAGGGATCCAGGGCGCAGGATGAAGGCTTCATTTTCTTGATGATGGCCTCCACCTCACTCTGAACAACTTCATCAAAGCTGTTTAGGGTCCCAGAATGCAGACGGGTAGATGGCACACTGAGAACAGGGAGGTTGTGGAGCTGGGATCTGATAGTGTCAACTTTGTTTTTAAATGACGAAAGGAACATGTCGCATTTTTGAGCAGAGTCCTCAGGAGTTTGTTTAATGGGATTAAGCAGACGAGTTATTGTGGAGAAGAGCTGTTTAGAGTTTCCAGGGCAGGTGTTGATGATGTTAGAATAATATTTGGAGCGTGCTTCTTTAAAGACCGTGTAAAGTGAATTTCAACATTTTCTTCAATAAACATTATAAATGTCATAATTGTAATCTTGTAAATGAGTAAAAAGTCTCAAAATTGTAGCTCAATTAATTTTGGAGTTATAGATCAAACTGTGTATAAACATATTTCTCTTTCAGGATTTTTTAGGCGTGGTTTAAATGTGACCGCGTTTCGTCACGCGGTCACAAGCCCCACCCCCTGCAGCTCCAGCCGTATAAATGCGTTCTTCGGTGGAGCCGTTCACTCGCTACCGACCGTCTCCCTCCAGTACTCTAAAACCCAGGCGTGCTGCTGGAGCGACCACATGCCACCTGCACCTCCGCGCACCCCCCCCCGCGCGCGCGCGTGTGTGTGAGAGGCGATCCGCGTGAAGCTGAAATCCTGCCACGCGCGCCGTGAAACGCCGTGACTCCGCTGACACAGATGAGATAACTTATCAACGTGATTACTCTTTATTTTAATCACCAACACAGACCCCACATGCGATGTGACCGGGTCGGACCGCGAGTCCGCTCATCTTCTAAAATAGCGCTGATTATAACAGCGGAGTTATGTGTCCTCAACTTTAAAAACATAACCAGAGTTGTTAGTGCACTAAAAACAGCGTAACTCTTGGAAAAAGGAGCTGCTGGAAGCCAGAACTCAGATAAAAACGGAGCAGGTGGATCTCTGCTTCCCCCGTATGCCTCCCCACACAGCTCAGCTCTGAAGGGGGCAGGACACAGCGCAGTACTGCGCTGAAACCACGCCCACGCGCTGACATGCCCCCACCGTTTCAGAGCAAGGCAAAATCATGTTTTTTCATGATTTTTGACACTTAATTTTATAAGGAAAACAATGTTTTTAATCAGTCAGATTTATATGGGTGATTAATAACACATACTCATGCCATATGACAAACTAAAAACACACATTTAATTTCACGTTACACGGTCTTTAAGAGAATAGGCGTACGCTTTCTGATGTTCTTTATATGCCTGCTTATGTACAGAGAGACCAGATGATTTTACACGTCTCTCAATAGCACGGCCAGTTGCCTTCATCCTGCACAGCTCACCAGTGTACCAGGGGGCTGAACGGGAGAAAGACACCAGTCTCGACTTCAAGGGGGCGTGTAGGTCCAGGAGCTCCCGGATAGATTGGTTGTAGTAATCCACAGAGTTATCTGCAGATGAATGATTGACAACGGCCAGGGCGTGAAGATCAGCAGACAGAACATCAGGGGAAATGTTTTTAAAGTCACGGAACTGGATAGGTCGTTTTGGGTTTGAAACAGGCGAAGATGAAGGTACTTCCAGGGAGATGACACTGTGGTCTGTTGGAGTCAGTCTCCCCACAATCACAGACATTTATACCTCCAGATGCAGGAAAAGAGCCACCTGCATCATGAAGGACCTCACTCATCCAGCACACTCACTCTTTGCCCCACTCCCCTCAGGACGGAGGTTGAGGAGCATCAAGTGTAGAACCACTAGACTGAGGAACAGCTTCTACCCTGAGGCTGTTAGACTCATGAATAAATAAAAATAAAATAAAAAATAAACACTGCAAAATATCACATCATACTGATGCTGATCTGTTTTCTTGTTGCTGTGTTCATCTGTGTTCATCTGTGACCATCTGCTCATACAAACTCATGTTCGTGCTGCTGTTTATTCCCACTATATTAGGCTTAGTGTATTACTAGTTGATGTTTTTCTTAGTTAGTTCTAGATGTTATTACTGTTTTTCTCTTTCATTTGTTGTTGGATGTAACTGGGACCTCGTGTACATAATCTCGTTTTCATCACATGTACCACATGCGGTGCAAATGACAATAAAGACTCTCTGACTCTTACTCTCTGACTCTGGTCTGAGACACCCAGGTCATATACAGATAAGTTATTGATGAGTACAGTGTCTGTAATCACCAAATCCAGAGT
The DNA here is from genome assembly GCA_038048925.1 of Garcialebias charrua. NCBI lineage: Eukaryota > Metazoa > Chordata > Actinopteri > Cyprinodontiformes > Rivulidae > Garcialebias > Garcialebias charrua. Next base: position 109,952 of record JBBPBX010000840.1, read on the forward strand.
ATGCCCCCTGCTGTACGTAGGGGCGTCAACGTGTTGAGTGAGATTAAGAGAGTCCAAAAGAGACTTAAAATCTGTTGCCAGAGGTGAAGAGGAATTTTCCATGTGGATATTTAAGCATCCATCCATCCATCCATCCATCCATTTTCGTCCGCTTATCCGGGGTCGGGTCGCGGGGGTAGCAGCCTAAGTAGGGAGGCCCAGACTTCCCTCTCCCCAGCCACATGGAGCAGCTCTTCTGGGGGAATCCCAAGGCGTTCCCAGGCCAGCCGAGAAACATAGTCCCTCCAGCGTGTCCTAGGTCTTCCTCTGGGCCTCCTCCCAGATATTTAAGTCGCCAAGAAAAATTGTCTTCATAGGGGAGGTGCAGAAAAAAGTGAGGAAGTCATGCATCTCTGAGTTAAATGAAACATGCGGTTTGGGAGGCCTATAAATTAATATAACATTCATCAGAAGTGGGGCTATGAAGCTGAAGGCCAGACATTCAAAAGAAGAAAAGTCCAGAGAAACCAGATGAGACCATTTTAAATTACTGCGATAAATTACCGCCAGACCACCACCACGGCCAGTGCTGCGGGCTCTCTGCAGATAGCTGTATCCAGAAGGACAAGCTTCGTTCAGAGAACTGAACACATCCGGTGGATGCCAAGTTTCTGTAAGACACATGAGGTCCAAGTTCTTCTCCAGAATGTGATCATGAATTAAACATGATTTGTTGGATAGTGACTGCACATTGAAAAGTTCTAATTTAATACCAGTTGGAATAGGAGCTTTTTGAACCGGTTTAAGCAGACTGAAGTCCACTCCACGTTTTCCTTGCCACTTTGTGCGCTGTGGACTACAAGGGACTACAGATGCAGCGTTCTGATGATGACATCGAGGTGTGACACGTGCAACACATCTCTCAGTCCAGACAGTAGTAATCGAGTCAGAGCTAGCTTGAGAATAAACTGTTTTCTTTCGAGAGCTTCTATGGATGTAACGAGGTCTACGCAGAAGTCCCAGTTGTTTGATGGTGGAAACAGGAGGAGGAATGGAGCAGTTGTTAAATTCAAACAACTCCGAAGCGGAGTAGGTCAACATAGTCGAGCCGGTGGAAGCTAGCATGGAGCTAGAGCAGTCTCCTCCAATGGGAGAGCTGGGGGTTTGATTCCGCCAGCAGTCACATGCTGAAGTGTCCCTGGGCAAGACACTGAACCCTTCATTGCCTTTGATGTGTGTCCCATCGGTGTATGAATGTGATAAAGATCATTCTTTGTAGAGATCTAGTAGAGGGAAAGAATGGGTAAATGAAGCACAGATTGTGTTGTAAAGAGCTTTGAGTGTCTTGATAAGATAGAAAGGCTCTATCCACAGTATTCTGCAAGAGCGTATGTGGGCTGCCATGACAGACCACTACTTCCGCCTAACGGTTGTATACTTCCTGCGTAACTAAGCTACCGGAGCAGCAGTTACAGCCTAGTCTACCGGCAGTGTATTTTTTGCGTTTTTTTATTTGTTTATTTCTAATCAATACATAGTTCTCACACACGGGACCGGTATTGCGCAATACCGGCATTTCTGCCATCTTGGTAGTCAGAAAATGGCGGACAAACAGACACGAGCAACCAGAGCTAAGCTAAGCTACTCTTGACCAAGGCTCAAGAGCTAGATATAATAATAATAATAATAATAATTGTCTATTCCTGTCATCTGCGTATGTTTCCCATACACAGACGAAATTCGTCTCTGCATTTAACCCAACCACCTACCAGGTGGTGCAGTGAGCAGCCATAGAAAGCGCTCGGGGAGCTGGAGAAATAGGTGTGCACTCATAGACACCCCAAGGTGGGTAGTGGCCGGGACGCGAACCCGCGTCCTTCGGGTCCCAAGTCAAACGCCCTAACCACTACACCATCTTGGCTCCTGCAAAAAATAGCAGTGGTCAGAGTTGACCCCTTTGAGTTGGAGGAAGAAATCATGTCAGACGAAGCGGACAAGTTGTCACCAAGAAGTTACTCTGATATCATTAATTATTTAATGACTATGAGGAGTGCCTACAGCTTCGCAGCTTTAAATCCATGGATGGATGCTTAATAACCAGTAACATATTTGTGAAGGACATCCAAATCTTCATGTTAATAACAGTTCTGGTGACTGGCAGAGTAAGTGATTACAATAATATACACGTAGATGTCCCTCGTAGCTGCAACAGCTAAGCTAATCTTAGCTACAGTAAACATTGGTGTTATTTACTGCGTGCTAAGCTCATGTAGCTTGAGCTACAGTAAATATCAGCGATTTTTAACGTAACAAAGAATAGCTTAGCTAATGTAACTTGTGCCATAGTAAATATCAGCCATGTTTACTTTTGTAAAAACTACATCAGCTAAGCTAATCTGTGCTACATTAAAGATCGTTGTATAGCTACTTCAGCTTAACTGATGAGCTTGTTAGTAAAGATCACTGATATTTCTCACATTACTACATAATTTATTTAGCCTATGACTGCCTTTCATACTTAAAGGTGCTATATGTAGTTTTTGGAAGACAAGGTTCTGGTCCCTCCCCCTTGCTCTCGGCTGAACTGCAGCTCAGCCTCCTTAGCTCCTCCCCCCACAGCATGTCCTGTCTTGTGAACGCGCATGTGTGCAGCCGCTGCGATGTTCTGTGTTTATATGTTAATAAAACGTTCTAAAAAATAAAATAAAAACATGGAGCGCTGGTCCAGCACACCAGAACACCAGGAAATCTGCAGAGCCTCGCGCAGCCACGTTGAACCCGAGTTTAATTCGCTCGTGACAAATTCATTCATTTCCTCATCATTTCAGTCATGGAGTCAGCGGAGGAGGAAGCGATCACTTGACTTTTGGCAAAAAAACAAAAGAAAAGTCCAGATCAGGGATGAAGAAGGGGAATTTAATACATTTGTGTCACATACAAAACAGTCCTGCATCGCTTTGCAATCCTTTGAATGAGAACGTGCGCGAATGCGCGCTGGCTGCGGGCTGGGACAGGCGTGGGCGTGGGTTAGGGGTGGGTTATGGGTGTGAGAAGCTCTGTTTTTATTGGCTGGTTAACGGCAGGTCACTGTGGATTTTTAGAAATGCTTTTAGTACCACCTGGAGAAGCCTATGGGCTATAGTTTTTTTAGAGATTACCTGTCTAACATCAGTCTGTCAGGAGATAGTGACAGAATGAAGAAATATGTTAAGAATAAATGTTTAGAAAAGTTACATATAGCACCTTTAAATTAGTGTTAACAAAATAAATTATTTGTAATTATTGCTCAGTCATAGATTTAACACTTTACAGTAAATGTCACTGATATTTATTTTTCCACTGTGATCTGCCTTTGTTAATAAAGTTAGTGGTGAAAAGTTACAATTTGGTAACTCCTTTTAATCCATTGGTTAAATATTGCTTTTAACCCTGAAAGCATTTTAATTGTTTTTGTCCTTTGTGTTGTATTTCTGTGTAAGGTACTGAGTCCCAGTAGATGGATGAAGCTGGATGGATTTGATTTGATTTGATTTGATGTTTATTCATTCATTTTAAAAGAACAATACAAGACAGTTTCATCAGATACAAGATTACAAGTAGGATAAAATGAAGGGAGCAGAAAGAAGATGAAATCTTATTATATCTGCCCCTATTTCACAGTTTGTTCAACCAATGATAACTTTCAAGCAACATCACAGAATGAATAGTTCTACCTATTTTCCTAACTGTAATACACAAACTACATCACAAAATGAATAATTCTACTTAATTTTCCTGACTGTAAAACATAAACTAGATCACAAAATGAATAATTCTACTTAATATTTCTAACTGTAATACACAAACTACATCACCCATAATTCTAATTAATTTTCTAATTCTAATTTTTTTATTTTTTTTTTTTTATTTTATTTTTTTATAATTTTATTTAATTTTCCTATTTTTTTTTAAATTAATTTTCCTAACTGTAATACACAAACTAGATCATAAAATGAATAATTCTACTTAATTCTACTTAATTTTTCTAATTGAAATACACAAACTAAAAGATGGCACAACATCAAGATGTTCACAAAATGAATAATTCTACTTAATTTTCCTAATTGTAATACACAAATTCATCACAAAAATGAATAATTCTACTTAATTTTTCTAACTGTAATACACAAACTGCTTCATAAAATGAATAACTCTACTTAATTTTTCTAACTGTAATACACAAACGTACCGTACATCATAAGTACAACATAATTGTAATACACAAACACGCAAGATTACATCATATATAGTTTTTGAGCAAGTCCTTTTTGACCTTTTTCTTAAATGTATACATTGATTTTTCATTTTTAACATCACTCTCCAGAGCATTCCACAATCGAATTCCCTGAATTGAGGTAGACCGTCCTTTTAAGCTGGTTCTGAATTGTGGTTTGATGAATATCTCTGTCCCTTTGAGATTGTAATAACTTTGTCTTTTTATAAAATTTCTTTGGATATTTAAAGGTAATGTGTTATTATGAGCCCTATACATAATTGATAAAATACTATATTCTACCAATTCCTGGAATTTCAATAAGTTTAGTTGAATAAACAAGGTGTTTGAAGGGTGAGTGAAATGTTTTCTGGTGATTACTCTTACAGCTCTCTTTTGTAAAATAAAAACAGGCTTTGTAATAGTTTTGCATGCTTTTCCCCAAACCTCAATACAATAGATTAAATGTGGAGCAATGATTGTGTTATACAACATATGTAAAGCTTTATCAATTAAAAAATCCCTGACTTTATACAGTACTGCAATTGCTCTAGCTAGTTTTTTTTTAATAGAATTTACATGATGTTTCCATGTCAGTTTGTCATCAATGATAACACCCAGAAACTTCACTTCACTCACTTTACAGATCACAACATCTTCAATTTCAAATGGATCGTCATCAACAATTCCCTTTTTGTTACTGAAAATCATGTAGTTAGTTTTATCTAAATTCAAAGATAATTTGTTTAATTTAAACCAAGTTTGTATTTTTATAAATTCTGTTTTCATCATATCCAAAATCTGTTTTATGTCATTACCCGAACTGAAAAAAGTGGTGTCATCGGCAAAAAGAACACATTTAAGTAGTGCTGACACATTTACCAAGTCATTCACATATAAAATAAACAACTTTGGTCCAAGCACAGAACCCTGAGGAACTCCACAAGTGATATCACGGAGGTCAGATCTAACATCATTTATTTGCACAAACTGTTTCCTGTCCTTCAAATAGCTAGATACCCACTGTAATGCTGGTCCTCTAATACCATATTTATTTAGTTTTTCAAGGAGAATGGTGTGGTCAATGGTATCAAATGCTTTTTTTAGATCAACAAAAACACTAACACAGTACTGTTTATGATCGACAGCATTAGTTATTTGTTCCATTAAATCCATGAGAGCCATTGACGTAGAGTTTTTTTCTCTAAACCCATATTGACTGCTACTTAAAATGTTTTGTTTATCAATAAATTGATCCAATCTGGACACAAATAGTTTTTCTAGAATCTTTGAGAACTGTGGTAATAAGGATATTGGCCTATAATTATTGAATACACATTTATCACCATTTTTAAAAAGAGGAATTACCTTTGCTACTTTCATGTTATCTGGAAATATTCCTGTTGAAAAAGATAAATTGCATATATATGTAAACGGTTCAATAACATAACTTATTATTTCCTTTACGAACATCATATCCATGTCCACCCAGTCTTTTGATCTCTTGTCTGAGAGATTTTTTACCATTTTCATAATTTCCTCTTTGTTAGTTCCACTAAGAAAAATACTGTTGGTGCAACTTTTAATTGAATGACACACCTTATTATCTACTTTTGGTATTTTAGCTGCAAGGCTTGATCCAATATTTACAAAATATTGATTAAATTCATTTACGATATCATTCTCATCATGTATTTCTTTGTCATCTTTCACAAAATATTTTGCAATGTTCGTTTTTGCTTTATGACTTTTTAGAACATCATTTATTACTCGCCATGTTGTTTTAGTGTCACCATTGCTCTTGTTTAATAAATCACTATAGTATTCTTTCTTGCATCTTCTTATAATCATT
>JBBPBX010000841.1:10423-28888 GCA_038048925.1 Garcialebias charrua
TTTGTCCGCCAGCATTTCGATCGTGTTTGCCATTTTCTTGAAATCATCCCCCGTAGCTGAGTGGACTCCTTGAGGAGCAGGTGAAGGGAGCTGAGTAGACCACCCAGGTGAGACAGCAGGGTAAGCTGGCGTAGAAGAAGACTGCACCGGAGCTGGGGATGTGAACACTCTAGTAGCTTGGTGAGCAGCTTCAATTTGAATAGCCAACTGTAGCGCAGTCTCCAATGTTTTAACCCCCTGTTCATGACATCGCAGTTGGAGGTATGGGTCAAGTCCAGCAATAAAGCGTCTAAATTTTTCTCCCTGTTTAGCATTATCGCCATAAGTTGGAAAAGCTTCCTCGACCAGACGGCAAATTTCTGCAGCGAACACAGGGAGAGCTTCACCAGGGAGGCGGCTGCGTGCATTAATGTAGCTCTGGAAAGTCGACAAATAAGCAGTTTGTCCAAACACGCTTTTCAGCTTTTCCTTCGTGGCTGAATAGTCTGTTTTAACTGCATCGGATAAACTGTCCCAGTAACTAAAAGCAGCTCCCCCCAAGTATGTAGGCAACAGTTTCGCCAAACTGTCTTCAGTAGCATCAGGATCAGCCTCAACAGTCACTTCAAAACGTCTACACCATCTTGAAAAATCCTCTTTTCCATCTCCCACAAACACGTGGCTGTACTGTGGCCTAGTACGACCCGCAGCAGAATGAAAAGGTAATTGTTCCCAAAAGTTACTCTCCATCACTGAGTATTAGACGTTGAGACTAGTAGAAAAAAAATTGGAGGAATAAAAAAAAAGTCCGTCCTCAGCAGCAGCTAAACGCGCCTATCAGCATGTGCAGCATTAGCTATAAGGCTAATAGCATGCTAAGCATGTGCTCACCGCTCCAATCGCTGAAAGCGTCCACAAACCCGCTGCCACCAGTGTAACACCACCGCTTGAGGTGGAGAAGTGTCACGAACACATCTGAAGGTCGTGGGGTGGAGAAGGAGTAACCACGCTGACAGGGAATAGCTTGACTGCACGGACTTTATTCAGCTCTTCAATACAACGTCATCCCCTCATGAACGCTGCCCGCGTCTCCCGTTGTTTTCTCTCGCTTAACCTGAACACACCCCAAAAACCCACGAAGAAGAAGTCTCTTAAAGACACAGTAACCTAAATACGTAACTGCCCAAATAAATCATCTTACATCAAAATAAATCAAAATAAATCATCTTACAGTATTAAATAAATCCTTTGATTTTTGTAATTTCATCCTTTTAGGATCATTTTTGTTACTTTTCAGTTGGCAGTGTAGTGCAAATATTGATAACGCTGCCGGCTTATATATATATATATATATATATATATATATATATATATATATATATATATATATATATATATAATATAGAAATATATAAATAGCGGATTAGATTAGCTTCCCCTAATTTTCATAAGACATTTGTGCTTTTGAAATTGTGGACCTAAAAAAATTAATAAGCGTTTTAGAAATTGTGGAACTAATTTTTTAATTAGCGTTGCCCAGCTTTGATGACCAGTTAACCAGTGAATACAGGGTACGGTAGTTACAGCCGGTTATGAATCTTAGTGCACCATAATAGACAGCGTCCAACATCTGCAGGGTGCTTGTAGGAGCGTTCATGTAGATAATGTAACCGTAATGTCATCCATGTCCTGGGTGACTGAGAATCTTCACCAGCATAATGTCACCGTAATCAATGGAGGGAAGGAAAGTCACTGTTACAAGGCGTTTCCTCACATTCAGAGTTAGACAGGATCTGTTTCTGAAAAATAAACCCAGTTTAACTTTCAGTTTCCTTACTTGGTTTTCCACATGGAGCTTGAAAGAGAGATGCAAGTTGACCAAGATACCCAAGGAATCTATGTTTTCATATTGTTGTCATATTGTAAAAGTCCCGTTCACGGCTGAGCCCGAAAACATCCTAAACACCTAGAAAATGACAATAAACTGATGTAAAAATGATAAATATTTGTAGGAATCTTATTACAAGATGAGACACTTTTGTTGTAGAGAATGACTCCGCTACCACACCAAATTTCAGCTCAGTATTTGCAAAACTCATTGCGTTCGAGCCATTGTTGAGTTTGCAAGGGTCTGCTGGTGAAGATTCTCAGTCGTCCAGGACATGATAAAATCAAAAAAGGCGTTCAATACAGAACAACTGGACTTTATTTGTGGCAAACAAGACGTTTCGCTTCTCATCCGATGAGCTTTATCAATGATAAATTGATAAAGCTCCTCGGATGAGAAGCGAAACGTCTTGTTTGCTACAAATAAAGTCCAGTTGTTCTGTATTGAACGCCTTTTTTGATTTTTGCAAGGGTCGTTTAAAAGTGGCAGCCATCTTGAATTGGGTTGACTCCAAAAGTTAATCAGCTTTAGTTCAAGCTCAAGTCAAGTTTATTGTCATTCGCATCACATGTAGTACATGAGGTGGAATGCAATCATGTACACAAGGTCCCAGTTACACCCAGGAATAGCAAAAATATAAAGTATAAAAAGAAACAGTATACTGTACAAGGCTCTAAGATATACACTAAACACTAACAATGTAAAACAATATGACGTAACAGCAGCAAATGTACATTCTAGATGTACATCTAGTGATTATGTTCTGAAAGTTTTATTAACTGCATATCAAAAATAAACAACTAAAAATAATAAAATGATCACAGTGAGGAACAAATCTTAAAAGTTGAAACAAGCAAGACAACCTTAAAGCTGTAAAATACTATTAAGACTAAAATGACCACATCTACTGAATACAGAGACAACAGGCTGACATGAAAACCATCACTAAATGACATAAAGCTGCACTGCAAAAGAAGAAAACAATATGACCACCAGCAGATAAAATTAAATGATCACAAATACAGACTATACATCAGCCACAAACAGAAAACATCCTAAACACTCAGAAAACAACAATAAACTGATGTAAAATTACCAAATGAAATGGGAAGATGTAAGATAAGTTAAAACACACAAACCACATGGCCCTAAACAAATAAAACTAATGATAAACAATCCCAAACTGTCTAAAACACAAATTATATTGTTTACATGAACTTCAGTGACATCACCTAATTTTCCTTAAAACAAACTCTAAAAGACACACGATTACCGGAACATTAGACTTAAATTACTACAAAGTAATGTTGAAATTACTTCAGGGAAAAACAATACTATACAGGTAGTCCCCGACTTACGAGCGAGTTCCGTTCCTGCGAGTTGCTCGTAACACGAAAATTCGTAAGTCAAGTCAAGTCAATTTTATTTCTATAGCACAGTTAAAACAGATAAACTGTTATCAAGGTGCTTCACACACACAACATAAAAGAGGTTTAAACATTTACAGAAACCGTAACACACATCACTAGTAACAATCATGATATTAACAGCAGTAAAAGCAAATAAAAATGTATAAGAACAATATTAAAATAAAAAACACAGTAAAAAAAGCACAGTAAAAATATATATATATATATATATACATATATATACACTAGGTCAGCTCACACAGTATGAAACACCAGAGAGAACAGATGAGTTTTTAGCAGGGATTTGAACATGTGAAGGGAGGAGGCCTGTCTAATGTTAAGGGGCAGGTTGTTCCAGAGTTTGGCGCCGGTGACTAAAAATGCTCGGTCTCCACGGAGCTTAAGTCGTGTATTTTACGAAAATTCGTAAGTTGGAACACGAAGCACGTGTTCTCGTAAGTCCGGATTTTCGCTCGTAAGTTGGAACATTTATGCTAGCGCTACTACGAACACTCGTTTTTCATCAAAAACGTTCATATTAGTTCATAAACATGGTCGGAAACGTGTTTCCAAATGGTTAGCTAACACACTTTCATCTAAAAACACAAAAAAGTGCTGTATTTTTTTACAAATTTACTTCTCTTTCGCCAGCTCGTAAGTCCGGGACCTCGTATGTAAGAGCGCTCGTAAGTCAGGGACTACCTGTAAATGAGACCAAATACAAACATCAAAATATTTAAAAATTGTTTATTGTAAGCAAGAGGACCAGACAAGGACCCAAAAGAGTCCTTACCTGTCAGCTGCAGACGTCAGCCCTGACACTGGTCTATCTGACCTTTGAACTTTGCCTGCACGTCTCAGCCATGAACGGGACTTTTGCAATATGACAACAAATATTAAAGTAAGATTCAAATTAGGCTTCGCCCAACCAAAGGTTTGAGTCTAATTCTCTCGGGGTTGCAACAGCTCCAAATGTAACTGCGTTTCAGACCAGTTTGTCAATCAACCACCTCTCCCAACATCAAATGTTTTAATTAAACGCAAAGAAATTCCCAGAACGCTATCATGAAATACTTAGTAAGACGATTCCCTATTTGTCACAACCGACTTCAAGCTCTACGAAAAGATCCTGAAACCATCAGATTTAATTCACATCCAACCAGAGCAAAAATAAAGTGCACCAAGTCAATAAAAAGACAGAATATATAATAAATGTGTAATTTTATTTCTCTTTCAGTATGTACATATTGCACAATGGGTGGCAGCTTTAACAATATAAAAATACTGAAATAACATAATTATCAGGCATCTCAATGTAACGCAAGACATTAAATATTTAATATTTGTTTAAAATAATATACAAAACACAGTGTGTGGTTTTTCGTCTAAAACAAATGAAACCTTGGAAGAAAAAAAAACTCCAGGATTGTCATTAGAAACCGGAACGACTGCTTTCAAATGGGAAGCTGATCTTCTGTTGGTGTGAAACTGTAGGAGAACGCTGAAAAACACAAACAAAAGTCTTGGAATCGAGAGTTCACGTGAGTCCTTCAAGGTTGTTTGTGACAGACGTCTTTGATGAGGGTCTTTGCGTTAAATTAACAGAGCTGTGTCCATCCAAATGTGGATAAAACTGTCGTGAAATTCCAGAAAGTTATTTGTTCCTTTATATAAAGAAATATAACTTTGAAGGCCGCACTTCCTGTTGTGTTGTCACCACTTCCTGTCCAGAGTCTGTAGAGGAGAGACAGAAGAGTTCAGAGTCAAGCCCAGAGAAGAACCAAAGGAACAAACGTGGCCTTCATGAAGTTACCACTTCAAGGTGATCCATGCCATGTACAAACTAACCTGATCACAAACAACAACAAATAACTAATAAATGAGAACAAATCAAGCTGACCATCAAAAGCAGGCAAGAACAATTCATCCTAGGTTTATTATTTTAGTATTTTAATATTACACCAAGTAGCAAGTTCTCCCAGTTCCACATGTAACAATGTTCTTTGGTTCTTACGCGAGACTCTAACATTTTGGACCTTAATTGTTGGTATTTTTATATTCTCTGTGATTTTTTTAAATATCTTGTGTGATTTCTTGTGTACAACATGTTCCTTTGTACTGAACTTCTGGCACAAATTCCTGCGGGATCAAGAAAATTCTAACCAACCTTATCTTAACTGTTCTCGGCTCTTCTGCGGGTTCCACCTCTCTAACAAAACACTGAACTTACGAGAGCATTGGGACTTCATATGGGACTTACTGAGCTTAAAATGGTAAAAGGTTACCAGAACTGCCTTCTTCCACCTGCAACATCGCTAAAACGAGAAACATCTTATCGAAAAGTGATGCAGAAAAACTGGTTCATGCATTTGTCATGTCTAGACTGCACATTATAATGGTTTATTATCTGTGCCCAAATACTTCTTTAAAAAGTCTTCAGTCGATCCAAAATACTGCTGCCAGAGTCTTAACCGGAGTTACTGGGAGAAATCATATCTCTCCAGTTTTAGCTTCTCTTCATTGGCTCCCTGTCAAATCCAAAACTTTATTCAAAATCTTACTTCTAACCTACAAAGCCCTCAAAAACCTAGCTCCATCTTATTTTACAGATCTTATTGTTCCATATTTTCCTAACAGAGCACTTCACTCTCAGACTGCAGGTTTACTTGTGGTTCCTAGAGTTTCCAAAAGCAGAATGGGAGGAAGATCTTTCAGTTATCAGGCTCCTCTCTTGTGGAACCAACTTCCAGTTTCTGTCCATGAGGCTGACACATTGTCCAGTTTTAAGACTTTCCTTTTTGATAAATCTTATAGTTAGAGTTGGCTCCTTATGCTGCTATAGACTGAGACTATTTTACTAGAGGACAAACTGACCTCGTTTCATAAATGAATTGTTAAAATTCAACAGATTTTATTTGATATTATTTCTGTCTTAACATGTGATTCTTGCCCTGCCATTGTGTTTCTGTTCCTACCAAAACCAGCTGGTCGAAGCAGATGACCGCTTGTCCTGAGTCTGGTTCTGCTAAAGGTTTCTTCCTCATGAGGGAGTTTTTCCTTTCCACTGTTGCCTTCGCTGCTTGCTCAAGACGAGTAAATTCAAAGCAGTCTGCTCCTCAGATAAATAACGTTATTGACTCACTTTTTTTATATAAATGTGAACGTTTCTGTTCAGTGTGCTGAGACGACTCCTGTTGTGACTTGGCACCATATAAATAAACTGAATTGAATTGAACNGTACTGCAATTGCTCTAGCTAGTTTTTTTTTTACATGATGTTTCCATGTCAGTTTGTCATCAATGATAACACCCAGAAACTTCACTTCACTCACTTTACAGATCACAACATCTTCAATTTCAAATGGATCGTCATCAACAATTCCCTTTTTGTTACTGAAAATCATGTAGTTAGTTTTATCTAAATTCAAAGATAATTTGTTTAATTTAAACCAAGTTTGTATTTTTATAAATTCTGTTTTCATCATATCCAAAATCTGTTTTATGTCATTACCCGAACTGAAAAAAGTGGTGTCATCGGCAAAAAGAACACATTTAAGTAGTGCTGACACATTTACCAAGTCATTCACATATAAAATAAACAACTTTGGTCCAAGCACAGAACCCTGAGGAACTCCACAAGTGATATCACGGAGGTCAGATCTAACATCATTTATTTGCACAAACTGTTTCCTGTCCTTCAAATAGCTAGATACCCACTGTAATGCTGGTCCTCTAATACCATATTTATTTAGTTTTTCAAGGAGAATGGTGTGGTCAATGGTATCAAATGCTTTTTTTAGATCAACAAAAACACTAACACAGTACTGTTTATGATCGACAGCATTAGTTATTTGTTCCATTAAATCCATGAGAGCCATTGACGTAGAGTTTTTTTCTCTAAACCCATATTGACTGCTACTTAAAATGTTTTGTTTATCAATAAATTGATCCAATCTGGTCACAAATAGTTTTTCTAGAATCTTTGAGAACTGTGGTAATAAGGATATTGGCCTATAATTATTGAATACACATTTATCACCATTTTTAAAAAGAGGAATTACCTTTGCTACTTTCATGTTATCTGGAAATATTCCTGTTGAAAAAGATAAATTGCATATATATGTAAACGGTTCAATAACATAACTTATTATTTCCTTTACGAACATCATATCCATGTCCACCCAGTCTTTTGATCTCTTGTCTGAGAGATTTTTTACCATTTTCATAATTTCCTCTTTGTTAGTTCCACTAAGAAAAATACTGTTGGTGCAACTTTTAATTGAATGACACACCTTATTATCTACTTTTGGTATTTTAGCTGCAAGGCTTGATCCAATATTTACAAAATATTGATTAAATTCATTTACGATATCATTCTCATCATGTATTTCTTTGTCATCTTTCACAAAATATTTTGCAATATTTTTATATTAAAATATATTTTGCAATATTATTTTAAAATATATTTTGCAAAATATATTTTGCAATACTAACATGTTAATTAATGTATGTTGTTGTTCGTTTCCCCTCGGTGCTGCCTCTGAACCAGCTTGTTGTCGTAAATGAGGAGAAATCTTGATTAATGAACCTGACTAAATAAATGTAAAAAATAAAAATAAAAATCACCAAAATTACAATAACTGTTCAATATGTCATTTTTTTTCTCACTCGCTCTCATGCAAGACAGACACGTTTTCTTTGCTCTCTCGTCCTCCTCCTGCTTATTTGCTCTGTCTATGTATCGGAGCTCCTGTTACACATCTTCTGAAACTAAAACTACTGTCATGGATCTGGTCAGCTGGACTTTCAGCGCAATCAATGAAATCCTTGAAACAAAGCGACAGGGTCCTGGAGAAGCCTCATGCCCCGCTGAGACTCACGTGGCAGGACACGTCATGGATCCGTGGGGAGTTTGGGAGCTGATGTGTCTTTCCGCATTGTCTCAGGAGGACGCCGAAGATGTTTATATAAATGGAATCATGATAGCAAGGTTTCTGCTTTTTGGCACAGGTGGATATTGGCTATTGAAGAAGACGACAGCAGTTTTGACCATGGCAAAGCTGCTGAGCCTGTGTGAAAGTTTGGTTTGTGCTTTGAGTACTAAAAATCAGTTGATATACGAGCGAAGCCGTAAGATGGAAGCGATTTGTGAGAATCACAGGCCACCTGCGGCTTCTGGGACTCGTCAGCATGTTGGGGACAACCTTGGAGGAGGCTCATAAGCACAGAACAGTGGAATACCCACTAATCTGGCCATTTTGGATCAAAAGTACCAGCAGGACTCAAGGCTGACAAGAAAAAGACAGTCTGCCTGAAGAAATCAACAATTGTGGCTTATCTGAATCTGACTCCCCCGTTTGGCCTCGAAGCAGACCGACTTATCAAATTTCTCCTGGGACATGTGTAAACTAAGAAAAGCTCTATCTATCGCAACTTCCCCCCCACCCTGAGAACTTCTGTGAATGCTTTTCAAAGCTGTACTGACTGACACCAACATCTTATCAGGACTATGGTCTATCTGCAAGTGCTTCATGGACAAATCTCACCGTCTTGGCATCATATGCATATTTAACGTGTTTATAAATGTTTTGCTGGTAGAGTTTTTGATGTCTTAAATCATGTCCTGATAGGACAAGATGTGAATAATGTTTTTTTGTAATACCACTATCCTCTCCTCATGGTCTTTCCCCCTTTTCTATCTAAAAAGAATAAGGTGTTGCGCTCTCAGGAGCAGCAGCAACGTGCACTCCACTAATCTTTCAGACGACTGTACGAACATAATCTTACTGTATTTCGGCACAATGATAATAAATCTTATTCTGATATTGTTATATTTAAAAACAAATTTAAAGTCAGACAAATGTAAGTGTATTTCCGCATCATGCAGCGAGCTGCTGTTGTGGTAAATAAAACATTTTAAGGTGTTTTTGTTTGTCTCTTTGACCTCGTTGGGCTCACAGCGGAGCCACATTCCTGACCTAAAGGCTTTGTGTAACTCAGATCTGGATTCATAGTTTCAACCTGCTGGAGGTCCAACCACGAGCGATACATCTGTGGATGTTTGAACTAGGGGTGCAAATCTCTCAGTGTCTGGAGAATCGATTCGATTCCGATTTTTGATGCACCGATTCAATTAAAAATCGATTTTCGATTCTAAAACGATTTTCAATCCAGGATCGATTTTCGATTCAGAATCGCTTTTCAATTGAAAACATGAAAAGATTAAACAATAATGTAAACAAAACAAAAATTCATTTAAAACAATAATGTATGCTTGTAGCAAACATTAATAATGTCAAATAATACAGTATAAATACAGCAGCTGAATTGTGAGCAGATGGGTACAGCAAACCCTCGACCTACGTCACCCGCGACCTACGGCAACTCAGACTTACGATTTTATCATATTTAATAAAAATATGATAAAAAAAAAAAAATTATTATTATTATTTTTTATTTATTTTATGTTATTAATTTCATGTGTATAGCACTTTGTTGCAGCTGTGGTTGTTTTAAATGGCTTTATAAATAAAGTATAATTATTAATATTACGTTTTAATTACAATTTGATCGTATTTACGCAACTTCCGGTCGTTTCCGGTCGCCATTTTACAACAGTACTGCGGTCAATGGAGCTCCAGAGGCTACTGTCAGCTGGCTCCGTGTGCCCGATCAGGGTTGCCTCATACGGATAAATTAGCTGGAAACACTCGGTCAACTCTGTGGACGTCTCAGGCCCGGAGGAGCAGCCGCGGATCGCCCCGCGATGGCTCCACAACGCCGCCCGACATGCTAACGACAGCAGCTAACAGAGCAGCAAACACAGGCGAAGACACCGAGCCGACATGCCGCGGAGGGGCCATCTGCGGCCGGGAGCTCGCCGCAAATGTCCGCCTGGCAGTCGGGGGACACCGAGCTAACGCGGAGATACAAAGCCGACAGCCTTTTTGAATGAACTGACATGCTAACCAGTGCTGCTAATGGCGGGGCCTAACCGTAGCTAACGCCGAGCTTGTTTTGGATGGAGGACATCGCGGAGAAACGGCTTTCAGTAAGTTTTTTTTTTTTCTGGCTCCAAATGTATGAAGTTAAGAAGCTAACAGTCATTCTTTTAAACAGTTTTGACCACGTGTGTGCGTGTGGAGCGTAAGGAAGCTGGGGGAGCTCGCACCCGAGCTAATACTAAAAGACGAAGGCAGGCTTTGACCAGCTCAAAGTAAGACATTATATTTTTTATTTATTGTACAGTACTGTATTCATTTACTGTACAGTTCTGTGCATGTTCATGGCCTAGTATGTCTGCTTGTTCAGTCTCATGCCATTAAATATGTGTGCGGCGCTCCGTTAGCGGTATAGCCGCGACCTATGTCAGAAACGCGGACCTACGACAGGCAGGTGTTTTTGGTCCGCGAGGTACGACAACATCGACCTAAGTCACACACGTAGGTCCCAATCCCTGACGTACCTCGAGGGGTACCTGTATATGAATAGATTGCAGCAGCTTTAATCGGGTCCCGGAGGTCACTGGTGTCTATATCCAGCAGTCACTGTGCGAGAGGCAGGGGACACCCTGGACATGTCTCCAGTCCATCACAAATAATTCAAAATACAAACGTAAACAAAGATTTCAGCCTACTGTATTGCATAAACATTTAACTCAAAATAAAATAGACTTCAAAATCATATTGCATTCATCCATGTTTCAAATGTGTATGGATGGATTTTGTTTAAAAGATTTGTTTGGTAAATCTTTTCAACAAAAGCCATCTATCCATCATCTTTACCCGCTTTATCCTTATCGGGTCCTGGAGGTCACTGGTTCGGGTCAGATTTCTTCTTCTTTCTGCCACCTTTCATTTTATGTATTCTTTCATATACTATGAGATATGGTTTTATTTTCTTTATCTTTTGGGTTTTAATTAGCCTGGCCCTCGCCTTCCTGCACAGCTCCGCTCAATTCTCATTTCCCTTCACTGCACAGTCTGGGACTTCACCCACCCACAAGGATTTCTCCGGTAGATTTTTGTTCGGACCAATCAGAGAACAGAAGGGGTGGAGTTTTGGACCCTAACCCACGCCCCCACCAGTCCCAGCGCGCAGAGCCCTATAAAAGGGCTCTGCCAGCGCTCAGTCAGCGAGCAGCGGCATGTTCTCATTCAAAGCGATGCAGCGATGCAGGATTGTTTTATATGTGACACAAATTTATTAATTTCCCCTTCTTAATCCCTTATCTGGAGTTTTCTTTTGTTTGTTTTTTCCCAAAAGTTAAGTAATCGCTCCCTCGTCCTCCTTCTCCTCCACCCTCCTGCTGAGTAAAATGAACACGGAAATGCCTCAGGTTGTCACGAGAATTAAACTCGGGTTTTAGTTGCTGACCGAGTCCCATCAGATTTTCTGGTGTTTTGGTGAGCTGGACCAGCGATCCATGGTTTGATTTTATTGTATTAAAACGTTTTATAACATATAAACACAGAATTTGCGCAGCGAGAGAAACGCTGCAAGAGGCGGAGCAGCTGTCAGTCAAGTTCACCAGAGCACGGGGGGTGGCTCTGAGGGGAGGGAGCAGAATGCTTTCCCTGTTCAAAATATCCAATGGTTTTGTTCCTAAGCAGAGGCCACGCCTCCAGCAAGAAACGTTTTTCAATGGGAAAAGTCCAGACCCTAGTACGAAGCGAAGTGAAGGACAAGGGTCTGGTTTAAACCAGGCTAGGTTTTAATGTAAAAAAAAAAAAAAGAAAAAGATTGATGTTGGGGCTTTTAGAATCGATTCTGAATCGCCAGGACTAAGAATCTAGATTCTTTTAAAAATTTTTTTTTTTTCCTGCACCCCTAGTTTGAACAGATTTATAAGAACTAAGGAGTCTGTTTTACCTGATTTATTTTTGGACCAACCGGAAGCGAAAGCCCCACTCCCCTCAGGACGGAGGTTGAGGAGCATCAAATGTAGAACCACTAGACTGAGGAACAGCTTCTACCCTGAGGCTGTCAGACTCATGAATAAATAAATGATAAGAATAAACACTGCAAAATATCACACCATGCTGTTGCTGATCTGTTTCTTGTTGCTGTGTTCATTTGTGACCATCTGCTCATACAGACTCATGTTCGTGCTGCTGTTTGTAATTACTGTATGTTGTTCTATTAATTACATTGATGCTTAGTGTATTTTTAGCTGATGTTTTTCTTAGTTCATATCTTAGATGTTACTACTGTTCTTCTCTTACATTTTTATTGTTGGATGTAACTGGGACCCTGTGTATATAGTGGACCTACCCATGGTCAACTGAGTTGTTTTGAACTGTTCAGTGATGCTTTTTACTGACCCTCTCAGTAAACAGACATTTAACACAACTTATTCCATTAGTTTGAATCAAAGGACAGATTCACTCACAAAGAGACTATTTCTACTCTTTTAATTTTGTCCTAATACAAATATAATCAAAGCATTCACCTGTGTTATTCATGAGCAGCGTTGTACTTTACAATATGTTTTATGATCACATATGTTATATGCTGGTTTATTCTGCACCAACGTTGGTGTTCAAAAACTTTGTAAAAGTTTAAGGCCCGGGTCGTAGTGGCTTGGCCGTTTTGTTTAGAAATGGAGAATACGGTTAATCCGTTGTTTTCATGAGAATAATAATAATAATAATAATCATTTTATTTAAAAGCGCCTTTCAGGACACCCAAGGACACTTAACAAACCAATACAGTGTAATACAGATCAAACAATATCAGCAACAAATTGAAATATAAAATACATAAAGATTATAAAATGCAAAATAATAGAAATAGAGAGAGCCTCAGAGAGAGAGAATGTCTCCAGAACTCCCTGTCCTCCTCTAAATAATTTATTTCTGTTTCTGACTTTCACCTTGAATCCTGATAACGTTAAAGTGAACTCTTTGACGTGTCTCTAGTTCTCTTCTCCTGGCCCACAACCAATGAGAAGAATGTTTTTCTGATTTCAACACTTTAGAAAAGCGTTTTGCTTCCGTACACGAGGCAGAGTTGGAATGACAGCGAGACCTGACATCTCTCCCTGTTTTTATAGCTGATTAGGTTCAGTCACGAGTCAAAGACTTATCAGCTGGGACTTATGGATGCCTCCATAAGTTCACAGAGCAAAAGCTCCCTAGTTCTTAATAAACTTTCTTGAGGAACGCTTTATTTTGAAACTAATCAGGACGTGCCACTGTCTCTGACGGAGAAAGCAGGCGTCACGACACGTTGAATCCATAAACACGCCGAGGTACAACCGGACTTCACGGGCCTACGACCTGTGAAGCTCAGACTGCTTCTGAACTCTACCAACTGAGACGAACGTCTAACAGGTACAGAGTTGCTGATGTTTACTGGAACGTGCGATGGAGTCGAGCTGGTTTTCGTATGGAGAAGTGTCAGTTTCTGGTTTAAACTCAAAACAGATAATTCCTTTAAACTTCCATCTGTACATCCTTGATCTATTCCTCTTAAACCTCTCCTTTTATCTCATTCTAAGCTGGTAACTACATCTTAAGATAAGAGCCAACAGATAAAAAGTATTATTGTCATCATTACTTATGTCTGTTGTCACAATTAAATGTGCTGATGCGTTTAATTTGTAAGAAATTGAAATCCATCAATCAAGTGTACATCGGCTTTAATTTTGGTTGATTTATTTTCAATAAAAGGTAGTGTCTTTGGCATACCGGCATACTGGACTTATTGTCACTTTATGGCTTTATGTTTCACCATCCATCATAAATGATCACAGAAATATTGGGTAAACCTGAAAAAAGAAAATAATCCGTGAAATACTATTCAATCTGAATAAGTAATTAATTAAGGTAAAGTGTGTCAGTTTAATACTGACACATATATCTTACATGTACATAATCTCGTTTCATCACATGTACCACATGCAGTGCAAATGACAATAAAGACTCTCTGACTGATATTCATCATGTCATTAAATAATTAATTCCTCTCAGTGACATCTTCCTTTCATATCTTAGATCTTATTACTGTTTTTCTTTTATATTTTATTATTGGATGTAACTGGGACCCTGTGTGCATAATCTCGTTCCGCCACATGTACCACATGAGACGTGAATGACAAATAAATCTCTCTGTGGCATCTTTCTTTACACCTCTCTCCCCATCCTTCTGATTTTCATATCAGCTCACAAGATGCTCCTCTTCTATATTTCAGAGCCTCTGAGACAAGAGTTTAACTCTGCCGCCTCTTCTTGTCCAGATGTCGCTGCAGAGAAGCCTCATCTCGTCCAACGAAATTGTTTCATTTTGGATTTAAAGAGCAAAACCGTGCACAAGTAAACATTTCGTCTGTAAAAGCCGTTTCACATGCATGCAGGCTGCAGCATGAGGCCTTCCGGCGGACTGCCATCGGTTTATCCCGAAGCAGGACGTCATTAGCTTGCTCGCATTTTCAAGTTCGTAAGAACAAAAAAACAAACCCCAGATGTTCTTGTTTCTGGTTAAAAAGACGTCGGATGAGTCCAGGAGCCTGAACTGAGCATGGAAACATTCACGAGCACAAACACCCGTCAGAGTCCAGAGCTTTTGTTCTCGGCTCACCATGCGTGTTGTGGTGAATGAAAACACGTCGTCAGTTTCTACTTCCTCTTTTTTTATTTATTCAGATGCTGGTGAGCCACTTCCTCTTGCAGCTGGACGAGCAACTAATTAGATTAAAGCAAAGATCTCAACGCTGGACTGTGGGTCACGTTGGTCGGCGAGAGGAAAAAGTTCAGTAAACGTTTCCAGAAAAAGAAGCGGAGCAGAGGTTTCTGATGCGTTTGTAGACAAACCGCACCGTAAACCTCCAGTTTACACCTCAACACAGTCTGCTTCTGGATTAATGATGGTCGATCTGCTGGTTTATTCCACAACTTACTGTGGGGCTGATCAAAACCACTGCATCCGTTCATGCATCAGAACCTTCGGCTCATTCAGGAGATGGGACTTTTGTTTTAGTTCCTTTTGCACTTCTCATCATATTTAACTTCATTTACAAACATCGCTGCAGAAATGCACTAAAATCTCTTCAGGGTCAGGATTGTATTAATATAATTAACACCCAGAGTTTTGATGGAGACTCAAGAGACCATCATGGAAAAGATCAGTTGTATTTTTTATTTGATTTTTGCTTTGTTGCACTTTGTAGCACTTTGAGATTTTTATTAATGAAAAGTGCGGTATACCGTAAATTGTTTATGTTTATGTTTATTAAATTTGTTCATTTTTTTTTACAAAAGAAACAATACAAGACAATTCCATAAATGATAATGTACAAAATATAAAAAAATGAAAGGTAGCAGAAAGAAGAATAAATCTTATTATATCTGCCCCTTTTTTCCAACAATCAGATTAAACAATAGTTATCTTCAACCAACAGTACAAAATGACTAACTCTTTCTAATTTTCTAACTAATACAATACACATTACGTTATTTCATATATTTTTTTAACACATTCGTTTTGATCATTTTCTTAAATGTAAAATTGAATTCATTATTATTATTATTATTTATTTAGAAGAAGTGAGGCGCCACCGTGGAAAAGGTGCCAGGTGAGTGTGCTGAAAACAGGGCGGCAGGTACGGTTGATGCACAGAGCAGATCTGTTGTGGCTTACTTGGCATTTCTTTTAGGTTTGGAGTTGGTTCCAGGAGGTTCCAGGAGGTTCCAGGCAGGCGAAGCAGACCAAGGAGAACAGTACCGGTAAGTGGATGTTAGAATGAGAGAGTGGCAGGACGGACCTTGAAGCAGAGAGTTGTTGTGTTTGTGCTTCTTGTAACAGATTGTAGAAAGACAAGACGTCCACAAGAACTTCAGACTCAGGGAGAGCACGAGGTGAAGAGGAAACAGGCTGCAGGAGCCACGAGGAGAGCAAGGAGAACACAGGTTAAGTCCGAACACCAAAAGATCTGAGCTCAGACAAGGGTTGGACACGGAACCATATACAGGTAGTCCTCGAGTTACGACGGAGTTCCGTTCCTACGCTCCGTCGTAACTCAAATTTCGACGTAAGTCGGAAAATACGTACATACTTAAAAAAATAAATAATAATAATAAAATGAATACATGTACAGTACTGTACAGTCACCAAGCACTTAGCCTATCCTAACACAGTTTTTAAAGGTTCAGTATGCAGTTTCTGTAGAACTGCAGCAGTTAGAAATATTTTCAACAGGCAAAGCATTCTGATCCCTCCCCCTCAGAGCCATATGTGGCTCTGCCCCCTTGTGGTCTGTTGAATTTCAAATTCAAGCTCTGTTTTTATTGGCTGATTCAAATTCAAGCTCTGTTTTTATTGGCTGGTTACAAACTCTGTTTTTATTGGCTGGAAAATGGCGGGTCACCTTTTCTTTTTAGAAATGCTTATTTACCACCTGGAGAAGCAAGGGGACAATATTTTTTTTAATTTTTTTTCAGAGATTACCTGGCTAACATCAGTCTGTCAGGAGGTAGTGACAGAGTGAAGAAATATGTTCATAAAAAAAGCTACATACTGCAGCTTTAAAGATGAAGGAGCAAGTTGAATTGTCTCCCTCCTACCTAGCAGGCTCCATTCACATAAAGGGAGCTAGCTGGCTAACTATTGTAGCTTGCTGTACGGTGGCCTACGACGTAAAACCGCCGTCAACCTCTGTCCAGAGCGTTTAATCTCCACCTGTACTGTCCATTGCTTTGCTGATTCTGCCGTGAAGCTCCAGAGCGGGTCTTTCTGTGTTTTTCCACTGTCAAGCTACTTCTTCTGCGCCGTCAAAACCGGAGGAAGTCGGAACTCGGCTTTCAAATTAAACATTTTCAAAATAAAAGTTTAAAAAACATTTTTTATATGAGATGCGTGATGTAACCCCGAAACGTCGTAAGTTGAGGCCGTCATAAGTCGAGGACTACCTATAGAGAACAATGTTCCAGCAGAGTCTAGATCAACCTAAGAGCCGAATGTTCTGGAGTCTTCTCATCAGTAGAGTGGAGAGAGCTGGAGGTAATCAGCTCCTGCCACACAGGATTGACCACCAAACAGCTAGAGCTGCAAAAACTAGAATTCCCACATTCAGCTACAGTACATGAAAAATATTCTCTACAAAGTTGACTTTAGCTACTGGCTCTGTTCAGTCTCGGCTACTTTCAGTTTTTAGCTCAGAGTTTGCTTGCAGCCATGATTCTGCTATTTTTAGCTAACAATTTTTGTTGTTGCTCTGGTTCTGCTACTTTTAGCTTTTAGCTAACATCTTGCTTGCAGGTATGTTTCTGTTACTTTTAGCTAACATTTTGCTTGTAGCCATGGTTCTGCTAATTTTAGCTTTTAGCTAACATTTTGTTTGCAGGTTTTGCTACTTTTAGCCTTTTGTTAATGTTTTGCTTGTAGCTGAAGCGTTGCTGATTGTAGCTACTGTTTTGCTACATTACTGTTCTACTGCGTTTAGCTTATGTTTTGGTCATTTTAGCTTGTTTTCCAGACACTTTAGCTTGTGTTCTGGACATTTTAGCTAGTGTTCTGCTTATATTTTAAAGCGTTGTTCTCTTTAAAGGCTGAATCAGCAAACAGGCGCTTTTTTGATTATAATGTTGCTACTTTAAACTTTTAGCTAGTGTTCAGCTCCTTTTGGCTTTAACAACTCTGTTTCAGCTTTATCAGCAAAATATTTCACCCGTCAGCTATTTGATAGAAAACGTCATTTCTCTGGTCAGCGTTCATATCCATATGCAACACATACCTAGCTCATGATGAGTCCGCCGCCGCCGTGCTTAAGAGTTGGAAAAGTGTTTTTCTTCAAAGATCCATTTTTAGAAGCAGAAATGTAAAATGATCCAAAATTAAAAACACAACCAGCTTTTTAAGCTTCTGACCTTTTGACTGCTGTCAGCGTACAACACTGACGGGTTGGTAAGCAAACAGCAATGAGTGAGAGATCTTCTTTTCGATTCAATGACAGAAAACTAAAAAAGGAGTTTCAGTGACTCATTTTAATCTACTCAGTTCTAAGTAATGATTGTTTTGTTTCATATCAAAACAAATAAACATATTTCAATATTTTTATGAATTCACTCGACGCTCCAGCTGCTTCTGAACAGCTGATCGTAAATCTGTGAAATAATCTTCATTCTACTTTCTTTCTGTACCTGAGATAATAAATGACTCAGTGTGTGTGTGTGTGTGTGTGTGTGTGTGTGTG
>JBBPBX010000841.1:40887-55594 GCA_038048925.1 Garcialebias charrua
CACTTGAAACAAGTGTGAATCATAATGAAAGACTAAGGAGGTGTGTGATGACGTTTTTCTGAGCCTGTTCAATTCTGACACAGACAAAGACAACTTTAGTGGTTGTAGTGCACAGGAGGAAGATGACGTGATCGATGACTTTTCCTGGTAGGATACTGTATTTTAATTTTATTTTTTAACTGGCCATTTTATAGGCACTATTTTTAAAAAAACATTTACTGTACATATTTGTGTTACCGTTACGCATTTAATTAAAAGTTTTTAAAAAATATGTGTTAACATCTCATGCTATGATGTGGACACCTGCAGCTTGTACGTAAGTTCAGCCTATATATGTAAAAATAGTTTTTCTTTTTTTAATTTAGTGGGCGTGTCTTATTGTTAGAAGTAAGTTAATGTTGATCATTTAAACTTATAAAACATGTACTTTGCAAACATAGCTCCATCTGTTCACTCCCTGCAAAAGTATTTCTTACACAATAATGTTGTTTACTAAAAAAAACAGAAACACTAAAGAATGTTTCAGTTCTTTGTTTTAAAGTGTGTGTGACATCATTTTTGAACTTTGCATAAATTGGCACAACATATATATCTTGTATCATTCAACTATGTCCGTTGTTGCAAACAAAATGATAAATTAACGAAAATTCGTTTCAAAGTGAGTTAAAATTTGCGCTGTTTCTTCACGGGACATCCGGGTACTTCTGCATGCCTTGTCTGTGACGTAGGTGCAGGAATGTCAGTCAGAGCGTCTGCTATGAATAAAGCTGCACCCCTCGGACCCCCCCTCGCTTCTGAACGGTAAGGCTGAAATAAATACGGCTGCAGACCTTTATTAGAACCTGCTGTTTCTTGCTCATAACCCGAAATAACTTTGGCTTCCCGAACTGAAGACAAATCGCTCTAATCTTCACTTAGATTGCTAAATTCGTCGGTTTTTTCTTCTTTTTTCCCCTGTTCTTTTTCCTTCTTTTTTCTTCTTTGTTTCCTTTTTCTTTTTTCCCTCTTTTTTCCTCTTCTTTTTCCTTTTTCCTTTTATCTTTTTCCCTTTTTTCTTTTTCCTTTTTTCTCTTCTTTTTCCTTTTTCCTTTTATCTTTTTCCCTTTTTTCTTTTCCCTTTTTTCCTTTTTTCTCTCTCCTTTTTCCTTTTTTCCTTTTTCCTTTTTTTCTCTTTTTTCTTTTTTTTACCTTTTTCTTTTTCCCTCTTTTTCTTTTCCCTTTTTTTTTATTTTTATTTGTTTTACGGGTTTGTTTTTACATTTGTTTTGTTTTTGTTTGTTTTTGTTAATTTTTTATTACTTTTCTTGTTTGTTTTGTTTATTTCTTATTATGTTTATTTGTTATTTGTTTTTTTTATTCTTTATTTTTTGTTTGTTTTATTTTTATTCTTTGTTTTATTTGTTTTATTTTTATTCTTTGTTTTTGTTTGTTTTGTTTTTTATTCTTTGTTTTTGTTTGATTTCTTTGTTTGTTTTTCTAATCTTCACTTAGATTGCTAAATTCGTCGGTTTATATATTGTCCGCCATTGTAAAGTACAGGGGGCGTTCTATGAGACATTCCTGTTCGTACGTCACAGACGTAGCATGCGTGAGTACCCGGATGTCCCGTGAAGAAACACAGCGCAAATTTTAAACTCACTTTGAAACTAATTTTCATTAATTTATCATTTTGTTTGCAACAACGAACATAGTTGAATGATACAAGTTATATACGTTGTGTCATTTTATGCAAAGTTCAAAAATGATGTCACACACACCTTAAGACCTGCTGTTCCTGTCTTGGTCAAAAACTGACCACATCTATTGTTTGAAACTGTCTGAACTGGTTCTGTTGTAAACCGCCCACCCACCAAGTGAATAAAAGGCTGAGACGGCCCTTTGTAAGGTGGACTTCGTTCTCAGCGCCTGTTTTATGAGGCAATTTCCCAACTTTGCAAAGTTCTATACGAAATGCTAACTCTTGTTTCTTGTGTGATCATTTTTGTAGAAGCTGCAGGGTTTGATTAAAACCCATCACTTGTATTTAGGTGCACTCAATCGTCAGGAAATTACGGTAACTTGAGTTGGTGCAAGCTACCTAATGATAACTGCTAATAGCATCAGCTAGCTAGCACCAACAAATGTTTATGTTTTTTTAAAGAAAACGAAGCTCACAGTTTAGTGCGGCCACCAGGCAAAACAAGGCTATACCAGGCTTACAAGTTGCTTTTTACTGTCTTTATTTTTATTATTATATCCTTAAACAGGTTTAACTGTGAAGAACGGCACAACTCCAACCTAACCACAGGGTTCAGCTTTCTGACCCAAACTGTGGTCAAACCAACCCAACAGCTTCACCCTGCTATTGAGTTCTGTAAATAATCCGGTGGTTTTTAGTGTGTGCTCAGTTTGAAAGAAAGGCGACATCCCAAATAAAACCTACCGGACGGACGAGAGATTTCACTTCATTTAAACAAATATCAGGAGAGAAATTATTTTTCTTGCAAAAATGGTGGTAAGTTTCTGGTTTTCCAACCTGAAATATAATTTTATCAGATAATATATTAACTTCACGAAATTGTCTAGATATATGTATCCTGTTTTTTTTTCTTCATGTCTTGTTTAAACACGATCTGATTCTGTTTCCGGTAGAAAATGTAGTTTTAGTTACCGTATTTTCTCTTTATCCAAGATGGCGGCGCGAGCACTCGCTGTGGCTTCTCTCTCTCCCGAGAACACAGTGTTTTTGTCTTTGTCCTGCATGCCGCAATGTGCCGTCACGTCTCCGTCATGTCTACGTGTTCAGAATGCAAGTACAGCCGTGAGTTCCTGATTGATGTTGGAAAAACCGCTCATCTGGAAATAAACAGCGAGCTCCAGGAGAAGCTACGGACCTTAGGCCTGCTCTGGAAGCCAGCACCGAGCCTTGCTTCATCGCGCCCGCTTTGGAAACGCAACAAGCGGAGTGACTGCGACCTGCTCTGGGAGCCAGCACCGAGCCTCCCTCCATCGCGCCCGCATTGGAAACGCGACAAGCGGCGCGACAGGAAGCAGAAGCGGGGTAAGCGCGGAGGTATCGGAGCTAGGCTAGCAGCTAGCCCACACAAACCGGCGATCCCATCCATGGTTTTGGCTAACGTGCGCTCCTTGGACAATAAACTGGATTATATACGCCTGCTACGAACGACACAAAAGACTGTGAGAGACTGCTGTGTGTTTGTATTCACGGAAACGTGGCTCAACAACAACGTTCCGGACCATGCTGTTCAGCTAGGGCAGCTAACATGCTACAGAGCGGACCGAACCCTCGAGGGAGGTAAGACACGCGGAGGGGGGCTGTGTGTTTACATCAACAACGCATGGTGTCGTGATGCTGTGGTCCACAAACACTGCTCACCTTTAGTGGAGTTTATGACTATTAAATGCAGACCGTTTTATTTACCGAGGGAATTTACAGCTGTTATCATTGTTGCTGTATGTATTCCTCCAAGCTCCAACAGCAAAGTTAGAGGTGAGGCACTAAATGAACTATATGTGCACATCAGTGAGCAACAAACAGCACACCCTGATGCTTTTCTCATCACGGCTGGTGATTTCAACCATGCAGATTTAAAGAGTGTATTTCCAAAAACATACAAAAACATAAACTTTGCAACAAGAGGAAACAACACACTGGACCAAGTTTACACCACCATGAAAAATGCCTACAGAGCCCTCCCCCTCCCCCACATTGGTGCTTCTGACCATATCTGTGTTATGCTAAAGCCAGCATACAGGCCGCTGGTGAAAGTCACAAAACCAGTCCGCAAGCAGATACGAGTGTGGCCAGAGGGGTCTTCAGAGGCACTCCAGGACTGTTTTGACACCACAGATTGGGGTATGTTCAAAGAAGCTGCTACCACAAACAACAACTTATGTCTCCAGGAGTACTCAGACACTGTATGTTCATACATCACCAAGTGCATTGATGATGTAACTAACCTCAAGACCATCACTGTTCGGGCTAATCAGAAGCCATGGCTGACAGCTGAGGTTTACAGACTCCTGAGAGCCAGGAATGCTGCCTTCAAAGCGGGAGATCAGGTGGGCCTGAGGGCAGCCAGAAAGAACCTGGATTGGGGCATCAGAAAGGCCAAGAAGCAGTATTCCAGGAAAATAGCTCACCGTTTCAAGGACAGCAAGGATACACGCAGTCTGTGGCAGGGAATACAGACCATCACAAACTACAAACCACCCCCCCAGACCTGTGACAGCTCAACCTCTACGCTGAATGAACTGAATGAGTTCTTTGCTCGGTTTGAGGCAAGTAACAGCACACCTGCACATAAACTCCCCCCCTCTCCTGATGGCCAGGTGCTGGCGCTGTCCTCAGACAGCGTAAGGCGATCATTCATCAAGATTAACGCCCGGAAGGCCTCTGGTCCTGACAACATACCTGGTCGTGTGCTGAAGGACTGTGCAAGGGAACTCGCAGCGGTCTTCACGGACATCTTTAACATCTCACTGAGCCAGGCCATCGTCCCCACCTGTTTCAAAGCCACCACCATCATCCCTGTCCCAAAGAAGGCAACGCCCGCATGCCTCAATGACTATCGCCCAGTAGCACTCACCCCCATCCTGATGAAGTGCTTTGAACGGCTAGTCATGAAAAGCATCACATCTGTCCTCCCTGCCTCCCTGGATCCCTTCCAATTTGCATACCGACCTAATCGCTCAACCGACGATGCCATCTCCTCTGCCCTCCACACAGCTCTCACACATCTGGACACGAAGGACTCTTATGTTAGAATGCTGTTCATCGACTTCAGCTCGGCATTCAACACCATCATCCCCCAACAGCTCATCCATAAACTGGACAGTCTGGGGCTGAACACCTCAATGTGTAACTGGCTGCTAGACTTCCTGACCGGGAGACCACAGACAGTACGGATCGGGAGTAACACATCTAGCACCATCACATTGAACACAGGGGCCCCACAAGGATGTGTGCTGAGCCCCCTTCTATTCACCCTGCTAACACACGACTGCACACCATCGTACAGCTCCAACCACTTCATCAAGTTTGCGGACGACACAACAGTGGTGGGTCTCATCAGCAACAACGATGAGACGGACTACAGGAACGAGGTGAGCCGCTTGGCCTTGTGGTGCGGACACAACAATCAACAAAAACTCAGGACAGTGTTACATTTTTACTATTTTATGCTTATGTTTATTAAATGTTTTAGTATTTAGTGTTTAGATGGTTACTGTTGCACCGAGGGACTGAGAGAAACGCAATTTCAATCCTGTGTATGTCCTGTACATATTGCAGTTCTGACAATAAAGTTGACTTTGACTTTTCCGGTCTATAAGTTACACCTTTTTGCCTAATTTGCACGCCCTGCGACTAATAGAGAGGTGAGACGTGTTTATGGATTTTTTCCCCATATTTTTAGACCAATTTTGGCTCAGATATGACCGTTTTTCATTTTGGCAAAAAATGGTGCAGTACCACTTTTGTCCGCTAGGGTACACCGACCGCTCCCACCTCATGTGTCCGATGGCAGGCTCCTCTGGTCGGACTGACTCTGTCGCAGACCAGCCTTCTGCTCTGGAGGTTTGAACTACTGTTAGCTCAGTGTTTGCTGGCAAAATAGCTCATAAACCACTCGGCGGATTTTCTTTAAACTTAAAGAAAGTAATTACTTGGTGGTCATTTACAAACTGTTAGCCGTTGGAATTGTTTGAGCTAAAATTCGATTTATTTATAATTTATTTTCGCAGCACGCGCGACCGTTTGGAAGGCGTCAAAGCGAAACAATTTAAATCCAGCAGATTTGACCATTACGTGAATTTATTAAGGAACGGTTAAGCTAAGACTCATGTTTGCTGTAATTTTCAGCAGACAAATAATTGGTTTTACCGTGTTAATCTTGTTAAAAGTCCTTCCGTGCATTCTTCTGTGGGCAAATGATGCACTGACGCGTCGCGTAGCGGTGACGCATAATAGATGCGACTTAAATAAAGGTGCGACATGTTTATGGATTTTTCCAATTTATTGCCAATAATTGGACAAAGCGACTTATAGAAAGGTGCGAGTTATCAGGCGGAAAATATGGTACATGCCTAAAATTCCCAACATTCATGTACCACTTTTTATAGAACACAAGATGGCGAGATATTATTGGCTGAGAGCTGGGTCACATGACAGAGTAGGTCTTCCCATTCCCTGATGGTTTTGATGACTCCTGGAGGTGTGGCCAAGCTCTGAAGAGACTTGTTTCCTGTTATCCACCTTATTCTGTAAGAGCTTATGTGGGCTGCCATGACAGTTCTCTATTTCTGCCTAACGGTTGTATATTTCCGGCGGAACTAAGCTACCGGAGCAGCAGTTGCAGCCTAGTCTACCGGCAGTGTATTTTTCACGTTTTTTTTACTGAGAATCTACACCAGCACGTTTTTTTTAAAAATTTGTTTATTTCTAATCAATTGCAATGGTTACTTCGTGTTGGGTTAGTGGGTGTTCCAATCGGGGAAACGCCAAGCGGAATTTTTACTTAATTCCGAAAAAAGGACAAATGGACGCCCTTCACAAATCTGTTACTGGTTATAGCATCCATCCATGGATTTAAAGCTGTGAAGCTCCTCGTTGTAGCTGTAGGCTCTCCTCATAGTCATTAAATAATTAACGATATCAGAGTAACTTCTTGGTGACAACTTGTCCGCTTTGCCCGATATGATTTCTTTCTCCAACCCATAGGGGTAAACTCCGACCACTGCAATTTTTTGCAGATACAGTATCTAGCTCTTGCGCCTTGGTCAAGAGTCTGTAATCTGTTTGTTCGCCATCTTCTGCAACTGTAAACAACAGCGCGGGACCGCAAGCGGAAGTAAAAACCCGTCTTCCGCTATGAATTATGGGTAGTGGCGCCAAATCAGGAATAAGGTGGATACTCGGCGCCGTTATGTATCACCACATGGTAAGGTGACAATGGGCCAGGACTCGTGGTCTTGTACTTTACATGAGGGTAAAATAAACCTGAAATGGACATCGAGTGCTCCTCCTCTCACTGCTTCAGATACAGAGCATATTCTAACAGACCCCAGAAAATAAAAACACCTTTTTTTATTTTGGGGATTGACGATGTAACATTTCTTTAGCTGCAGCTTAAAGAGCAAAAAGACGTTTCTGTGTGAGCTCAAAATGTCAACATGTTGGCAGAAAGCT
The DNA here is from genome assembly GCA_038048925.1 of Garcialebias charrua. Taxonomy (NCBI): domain Eukaryota; kingdom Metazoa; phylum Chordata; class Actinopteri; order Cyprinodontiformes; family Rivulidae; genus Garcialebias; species Garcialebias charrua. The sequence goes on from JBBPBX010000841.1 coordinate 48,077, forward strand.
TACATTTTAAAGTCATTTCACAAACTGCTTTAAAAACAAAGTTAGTTTGTTAATTTAAGGAACCCCCCCTCATGAAGGAACCAGGTGAGCTGACCTCAGGTGACCCGTTCAGATCAGACCCATCATTAATCTTCTTTTGGCCCTTTGTTGGAAACTCGTCCACACTCATTGAGCAGAACACCTGATTTCAGCCCGTCCTGTTGAGCCGGACGGGTCAAGCTCTCAAAACAGAATTCACTTTTTCACACCGAGGATGGTCATCTGTAGACATTCCTCCTTCATGACCAACAGTTCAGTCTTGTAGCTGGTGGTCTTCCCGCTGTCGGCGTACACGCAGGACGCCTTCTTGGCCGTCAGAGGCGTCTCCATGGTTACCGACCCGGCGTTCAGTATGTCGGCGTTCGACGGCGAGGACGAGGAGCGCCTGCGGCACGCCGTGGACAACAAGGCCGCGAGGGCTCTGCTCACTTCGTTCCTGGCGCCCTCGTTGACGAAACAGTACAAAATGGGGTCGGCCACGCAGTTCAGGCTCGTCAGCGCCAAGGACACGTGGTACGCGGCGAACAGGGTCTCCTCTGACTTGCAGTCGCACGGCTTCCTCAGAAACATGACGCTCCGCACCAGCAAGAGGATGTGGTACGGGCCGAAGCAGAGCAGAACTATGAGGATCAAACTCAAAGCCAGACGCTGGATTTTGTCTTTTTCCTGACGCTCCGTGGAAACGTTGCATCGCACCGCCACAAGGATCCCTCTGTAAGCAACCAACATGGCCGCCCACGGCGCCAGAAAGCCGAAAAACGTCCTGTAGAGGTTCATCCCTGCAACCCAGTCCTGCATGGGGTACTTCTCGAAGCAGAAGGTGTGATTGAAGCGGTCCTGGAAGAGCTCGTCGTGGAAGAGCGGAGCCGAGTTGGCGATGATCTCGATGATCCAGACAGTGGAGCTGATGATGACGGCTGCAAGAAGAGGAGAGAGGACCGTTAGAGACCACCGCAGTTTCCATTTCCTTACGTTCCAAACACTTCCTAAACAGAAACACTTACGAAGAAATTTTGAAAGGAGCCGATGATAACTGCAATAATCTAAACTGTACTAGAACCACCTTCCTCCACCTGCGTGGTTACGTGCCAGGGCAGATTATTATTTAAGCCCCAGTATGTTTTGTTCATGTTGGCTGCCAACCTGACCACACGGTTAAAAACACATGGTTAAATCCTGAATTAAATCAGTCCTAATTAGATCACTCAGTAGAGCCCGCCTATCAATAGGCTGGTTGCAGAGGTCTGTTGCAGGGTGCGAAGGTGTGGAGGTTTGTGCTTCTCCACCCGCCCCTCACCACTTGGGTGTCACTCCTGAGGGAGTTATGTGCTATGTGCAGGTGCGTGCTCAGTCTGGCTCTAGTGAACCTAGCAGCCTATGTGTTTGGTTGCCCATGGAGGGCTTAGTAGTTTTGTGAGCACTGACTGTTGTACTGTTTTTAAGTAGGTTTTGACCTGGTGTGATCGGTAGTCCAGTTTTTGCTTACCGATACCTTAGAGCGAGGTGTTTAAACAGGTGTTCAATGCTGGGAGGGGCTTCGACGACCCTACAGGGGTTGGCCCCCTTTCGGTGTTGTTTTATTCTTTTTAGCCGGCTTACCAGGTCCAACTTTTATTTGTACTTTATTTTATTTTGGGACACGAGGAACCTGAAGGTGAACTCCAGTTTTTTCATCTTTTTCCTCCACAGAAGGGAGTTGACTGTGTGAACCACGCTCGCAGCCACTGGAGTTGAACAAGAAAATAAACTTTTTAAACCTTCTTGTTGTCTCGTGTCCTCTTATATACAGTATGCCGTGTTACTTGTGGACGTAACATGCGTAATATCACTAAAATTAGAAACATCTAAAAAAGATGCCAAAAAACTAGTTCATGCATTTGTCACATCTAGACTGGACTATTGCAATGACTAATTATCTGGGTGTCCAAATACTTCTTTAAAAAGTCTTCAGTTGGTCCAACATGCTGCTGCCAGAGTCTTAACTGGAGTTACTGGGAGAGATCATATCTCTCCAGTTTTAGCTTCTCTTCACTGGTTCCCTGTCAAATCCAGAACTGAATTCAAAATCCTACTTCTAACCTACAAAGCCCTCAACAACCTAGCTCCATCTTATTTTACAGATCTTATTGTTCCATATTTTCCCAACAGAGCACTTCTCTCTCAGACTGCAGGTTTACTTGTGGTTCCTAGAGTTTCCAGAAGCAGAATGGGAGGAAGATCTTTCAGTTGTCAGGCTCCTCTCTTGTGGAACCAACTTCCAGTTTCTGTCCATGAGGCTGACACATTGTCCAGTTTGAAGACTGGGCTTAAGACTATCCTTTTTGATAAATCCTATAGTTAGGGTTGGCTTGTTATGCTGCTATAGACTTAGACTACTAGAAGACAAACTGACCTCATTTTTCACTCTGCTCAACCTGTTTTGTATTTGTAATTATTTTTCTATCCTAACTTGTGTTTTTTGTCTTTCAGGTACACCTGGACCAACATCTGGACCGACCATTCTGTGTTTGTTTGTCTCTCCTTTCTGTCCTCTCAAACCAGCCGGTCGAAGCAGATGGCCGCTTGTCCTGAGCCTGGTTCTGCTGGAGGTTTTTTCCTGTTAAAAGGGAGTTTTTCCTTTCCACTGTTGCCATTGTGCTTGCTCAGGATGGGCGACCGCAATGAAGCCAAGATTCAATGTGTCTGCTGCTTCCTTAGATAGAGAACTCTACTAATTGGCTTTTCTATGTATGTGAATGTTCCTGTAAAGTGCCCTGAGACAACTTTGTTGTGATTTGGTGCTATATAAATAAACTGAATTTAATTGAATAAAAACAAAAGTTGGAACTGCTGTTACTGGCTCAGCATGGTCACCATGGTAACCACTCACTAGGCCTGTCACGATAACAAATTTTGCTGGGCGATTAATTGTCTCAGAAATTATTGCGATAAACGATAAAATTGTTTGAAATCTGACAATAACTTGTAATTATTATGAAATTTAAGAAGAAATGTTGGTTAATTTATTTTGAGTGTAGTACCTTTATTGCCACTGGATGTCAGCATGAGACTGTATGAACCGAAGGATGGATAGTGAGGGAGTGAGCAGCGTCTCTCTTTAAGAAAAATGGGCGGGAGGCCACTTGACGTGACATGGGCTGTCTCTCTTCAGTTCTCAAAATGACAGATGCTCGGTGTGATTTGAGCTCTTTAGCATTTTTCACACAAAGCTTCAAAAATCAGTAAACAAGTTTTCAGCTTTTTTTGCAGAGAAAAACAACTTTTTACACGAAGGCACGAGTTTCAACCGTGAATTTTGGAGCTTCGACAAGACGGAGGTTTTTTTCCCGAAGTCGGCCAGTTAGCTTAGCTCGTAGCTTAGCTTCTCAGCTTAGCTGCTTTTAGCGAAGAGAGAAGAAGAGAAGAAACGATAAAGCCGATAAATGAAAATGAGGTTTATAATTTTAATTTATTATGCGATTAATTGATTTATTGTTTATCGCAACAGGGCTACATACATGAATATTTTGATTAATATTTTTAGACTTTTGTCCTGCTCCTGACTCCATCGAACACGTTAGGAACAGATTTACAGCGCCGTGCGTTCATGGGTGTTTTGAGGACGTGCCTGTTTTGATTCGTCGAAACTTGACGAAGCGCAGCGGGTACGCCACGGCCAGGTACCGGTCCAGAGAGATGCAGCACAGGAAGGCGATGCTGACGTAGATGTTGGTGTAGAAGATGAACCCGAACAGCTTGCAGCTCTCCTGCCCGTGGATCCAGACGTCGTGCTGCAGGAAGTAGTCGATCCACAGAGGAAGAGTGATGATGTAGAGGAGGTCGGCCACCGACAGGTTGATCAGGTAGATGCCCAGCTCGTTCCGCTGACGCACCTGAAAGGACGGGGTGAAGAGACGAAGCAAGAAGAAAAAAAAAACTTGTGAAAACAGGTAATGGTAACTTTTGTTAAAGGGTGTGTGACATCATGTTTGAACTTTGCGTAAACTGGCACTTCATATATATCTTGTATCATTCAGCTATGTTCGTTTGTGCAAACAAAATGATAAATATTAGGGATGGGGCCAATCCGATCCAGTATCGGCATCTGATACCAGCATAATTTACGTATCGGATTTTCTGATCCAACCTGCCGATATTTCCGATACTTGATGTATGTCGGAGAGCACGTATATTGCAACATACTCTGTGACTTCTGTTTTAACATTGTGTGAGTTAAACCCAAAGAAGACACTCTGAGCCTCACAACAGGTAATACCCAAACTTTAATAGCACACAAGAGGCAGGTCTATATCACAGACGTCCTTCTGACTCATGGTGCAGCCCGGAACACTAAAATACCGCTAAGCATTATGGGAAATCAACACAGTTCGCTCCCCGTTTTTTTGTTTCGTTTTTGATTGTGGCACTATGAGTTGTAATTCTTGTTGGTTTTGATCAACGGATACAGATCTAAACTATACATTGAAGTTACATTTATAAATTCAATGCATAGTTTAAATCTGTATCTGTACTGAACGGTATTGGATCGAAAAAGTATCGGTATCGGTCGATAACCAGATTTAAGGATCGGATCGGATCGGAAGTAAGAAATGTGGATCGGTGCACCCCTAATAAATACATTATAATAATTATAATGTAAACAACAGCGTCTATTACCTCGGTGACAAAATATCTGATGAGGGAGATGCACATTACATCATTGGAAATATGAATGATGTTTTTCAGAACGTATGTTAGAATAAACGTCTAAAATAAAAACAGATACTTCAAAGGGACTCGTTTTTTAAAAACTATAATTAATGTTGAATAATTACTAGATACATTAATTAACGTATTACCATTTCTATCGGGTCCTTCACCCTCGAAAACTTCCTGCTGCAAACCGGAGTCCCACTCACTTCCTGAACGTAAAAGCTAAAATAAATATGGCTGCAGACCTAAATTATAACCAGCTGTAAATAACTTCTGCTTCCCAAACTGAAGGCAAATCGCTCTAATCTTCACTTAAATTGATAAATTCGTCGGATTTCATATTGTCCGCCATTGTATTTTACAGGGGGCGTTCCAGCTCACATTCCTACGATGACGTCACTGACGTCGTACGCGGAAGTACCCGGATTTCCCGTGACGAAACACAGCGCCAAATTTAAAACAACTTTGAATGAAATTTTAATATATTTATTATTTTGTTTGCAAAAACGAACATAGCTGAATGATACAAGATATATATGAAGCGCCAGTTTATGCAAAGCTCAAACATGATGTCACACACCCTTTAAAGGAATGCTTATTGCCCGCCATCTTGTTCACCACAGTTTTATAAAAAGCTCTGCGCAGTCTGTTGGTGCTCTGAGCTTGTGTTGAGGATGACTCTCAGCCACTACCGCACAGAAATGTAGATCAAAATCTATTCAACTGAGAAAATCACCAACATTTTTGAGTTTTTTAAGGCTGATGGTGGCAGCCATCTTTGACTGACTGCAACCAGCTGTTCCTGAGAGGTTCTTCTTCATGAAATATTTTGCTAACAGACAAAAAGGACCGCACACACATGATCACATGATTGCCTTGTCTTTCGTGGCCTGACGGGCTAGTTTTCTTCTGTAACAGAAAGCAATTTACCATCAAATCTCAGCAGATGAAAACTGCTGCATCATTTCTGATGATGTAGCAATAAAATGCAGCAAAGCATTATGGGTTGTTGGCCAATGCGAGCACGATGCAGCATGACGCTCGTCTTCGATGCGTTCAAACAGAGTCCAGATGCTGAAAGAATAATTTGAACAAATGAAAAGTCAATAAGATTCTTCCTGCAGCTGCCAAAGCAAACGGACAGTCTGTGGGAAGTCCAGTTGTGCACGTGTTGGATGCGCGACGGGAAAACATCCCGAGGGTTCTGGTGGCGGCTCGCACGATGCACGACGGGAAAACATCCCGAGGGTTCTGGTGGTGGCTCGCAGGCCGAGCTGGACTCGATGCTCGGAAATCCAACGTCACCGAAATGCATCAGAGCGAGTCTGTTTCTATCAGCTTCGTCTAAAATGTTGACTGTTTCCACCGCAAACATCCTGTAGGTCCGCTGACCCAACATAACCAGAACCTTTCAACCCAACCAGAACCTTTAAACCAACCAGAACCTTTAAACCAACCAGAACCTTTAAATCAACCAGAACCTTTAAACCAACCAGAACCTTTAAACCAACCAGAACCTTTAAATCAACCAGAACCTTTAAACCAACCAGAACCTTTAAATCAACCAGAACCTTTAAACCAACCAGAACCTTTAAACCAACCAGAACCTTTAAACCAACCAGAACCTTTAAACCAACCAGAACCTTTAAATCAACCAGAACCTTTAAACCAACCAGAACCTTTAAACCAACCAGAACCTTTAAATCAACCAGAACCTTTCAACCCAACCAGAACCTTTAAACCAACCAGAATATTTCAACCAACCAGAACCTTTAAATCCAAACAGAACTTTTCAACCTAACCAGAACCTTTAAACCAGGTACTGTATGTCAAAGTCAAATACACCAAGGGCCAAAAAAACAAATGTACTACAAGCCAAGGGCCGGACTGGTTCAATGTTTATTATACAAGATACAAGATACAAGAGCTTTTATTAACATTGCACCAGTTCTCACCAATACAACGTGATTATGTATACAGTACACAGTCATCCATGAGAGGGGTTGAGTACGTAAAGCTGCTGCCTATTCAAAACACATGACATGTTCTTCAGCGCGGCCTCTCTCATCCGTCTCGGGATGAAGGTCAAAGGTGTGAAAAAAGGTAAGAAACATGGGGGTTACAGCATTGGTATTAAAAAAATGTATCACATTTTGTCTGCAAGACACCGCATGACACAGTAAAAACCATACCATAAGCACATAAGCACATAAGGACAGTTACATGTTGCATGTTGAGACTGAGGCAGGGAGGATCTGTCCATGATACATTCCGGATGCCTCCGATAACGCTCATAGAAAAGTTCTCCGGGGGGGGGTAGCAGACAAGACAAGACAAACAGCAGCTATTTTGTCCACAGTAAGCACATCTCAGGAGAAATTAGATATCCAGCCTTTCCCAAGGCTGTTTCCAAGGGAGTCAGATAAGAATTAACAAATATTTTCACATCAGGCACACATTGTAATTTCTGTGGCCTTCAGTCTGTAAGGGCGATTCTGTTCCAAGTGATCCAATTCGGGACTTTTTCCACTGATCCAAGCTCTGACCTCAGATGTTGACCACAGCGTCCAGAGTCCCAATCCGAGGGTGATCTGTTCACCCTCTGGATAAGCTCACAAACAGCTGATTTCTCGAGGTCACGGCGCAGACCAGACGTCGGGTGCTCCAGGCATTAAGTCCTGCTGAAGTCTCCCTCTTTTGCGATAGACCAGTGCTCCACAAACGCCAAAAGCAAAGCGCTGCCATCATAATCCAATATAATCCAGATTCTTCACCTCCACAGAGCAC
>JBBPBX010000841.1:57116-73722 GCA_038048925.1 Garcialebias charrua
TGAAAACTGACCGAGTCAAGCCATTTTTGCGTTTTGCAAGATTAAAAAGTTTGCAACAAGTGGTAAATACTCTGAAAGGTTCCTTGCTGGCCTGGGGCCCTAAAGCATTTCATTGTGCTGTCTATGCCCTGAGTGCTTATAGATTACAAACACTGATGCACCATCCAATCTGAATTAAATTTCTCAACTTCAAGGATTCAAGGATCTTTATTTGTTATTCACACCACGTGTGGTGGAATGAAATTGTGTACACAGGGTCCCAGTTACAGCCAACTAAAGTATAAATTATAAATGAAAAACGGTAATAAGATCTAATAAATACGTTATCTAAAAATACACTAAGCACTAGTAGTATAAAAACAATACACAGAACAGCAGCACGAACATTAGTCAAGAGTTCACACACCCATCAGAATGTGAATATTCAGGCTAATCAGTGGCACCACCTTCTGTCTGTAAACATGGATCAGGAGAGGAACATGTATGAGGACAGCAGGACATGTATGAAGACAGCAGGACAGTGGTGAGATGTGCTGTAGGAGTGACAGATAGCTTCAAGGTGGAGGTGGGATTGCATCAAGGATCGGCTCTGAGCCCCTTCTTGTTTGCTCTGGTGATGGACCGACTAACAGATGAGGTCAGGCAGGAATCCCCATGGACTATGATGTTTGCAGATGACATTGTGATCTGTGGTGAGAACAGGGAACAGGTGGAAGAGAACTTGGAGAGGTGGAGGTATTCACTTGAAAGAAGAGGAATGAAAGTCAGTCGTAGTAAGACAGAGTACATGTGTGTGAATGAGAGGGAGGCCAGTGGAACAGTGAGGCTACAAGGAGCAGAGGTCACAAAGGTGCAGGACTTCAAGTACTTGGGGTCCACTGTCCAGGAAAATGGGGAATGTGGTAAAGAGGTGAAGAAGAGAGTCCAGGCAGGATGGAGTGGATGGAGAAAAGTTTCAGGAGTGATTTGTGACAAAAAGGTGTCAGCAAAGGTCAAAGGAAAAGTTTACAAGACAGTGGTGAGACCAGCTATGTTGTATGGTCTGGAGACAGAGACATGGACAAAAAGACAGGAGAAAGAACTGGAAGTGGCAGAAATGAAGATGCTGAGGTTCTCCTTAGGAGTGACAAGGATGGATAAGATCAGGAATGAGATCATCAGAGGTACAGCACATGTTGAACAACTGGGAGATAAAGTTAGACTGAGATGGTTTGGACATGTCCAGAGGAGGGACAGTGGGTATATTGGTAGAAGGATGTTAGAAATGCAGCTGCCAGGAAAAAGACAAAGAGGAGATACATGGATGCAGTTAGAGGACATGAAGTACTTTGTAGTTGGAGTGAGAACAGAGGATGCAGAGGACAGAGGCTGTGTCCCAATCCAATGGCTGCATAGTTCGAAGGACCCGGCCTACCTGGTTGACGTAGGCCAGGTCCTTCAATGACCACGTAGACCTGAAGTCAACGTCTGTGAATTGGGACGGTCTAGTCTTCACGGTTACGTCGGAGTGTGTCCTGTTGCCTAGCAACCGTGACAGCGCTCAGCCAGAGCCATATATATAGAGAGTTCTGACACCCTTTGATCTCGCTGACAGGAGGTCAATCGTTCCAAACAACGGCTATGGAAACCTTGTGGAGCTGCGCCCTCTGGCGGCGACGGAGCGCTACTGCAGGCAGCTTCAGACTGTAACCAGAGCCATGGAACAAATCGCCCCCTCCATGACCCACGTGACTTCCGCATTCCATTCTTACAACGGAACTCTATGGAAGTGTCGCAACTCTCACTTTATATGGCTCTGCGCTCAGCCAGTGGAAGAAAGGAACTCGAAATGTTGTTGTTTTTACTGCTTTTTTAATTCTAGAGGAAATACAGGAACTTTATCGCCGCTGGCGGCAAGTTTTATATCTTCTGTTGAGAGACAATCATATCCAGGTAACTTGCTTTTTTGTCTAGAAAACTTTACAGGAATAAATGTTAACTTCAGCTGGTTTCATGGATAATTTCAGTGACTGACAGACTAATGTATTAACTTTATTAACTTGTGCATAATAAATAAATAAAATAATTTATTTTAATAATAATTTAATAACAATTCATATATTATAATCTTTAACTTATTCTAAATTTAGAATACAACATAACATTTTCCAATATTTTATTGTATAAAATCTATTGACACAAAAAGTGGTTGTAAAAATGATAAAAACAGGGTCTTTAATTTCTTTTATTAATAAAATAGCACTCAAGTGTTCTCAATGAGCATCAGTATATTTACCTTTAATTGATATCTTGTAAAAAATTAAATCTTAAACTAATGTTTTTGTTGTTCTCTACATTTCCTGAACCAGACCAGACCCTTGTACTGGAGGATTAATCTGAGTGTCCCAGTCCTGGACTGTTACTTTAACCAAGAAGATCCTAGACCAGATTTCTGATGAAGCAGGAGTCTCTGGTGGTGTTGCTTCATCTCCTGGACCTGGATCCATGACATGGTTGGGGGGTGACAACAAGGTGGAGCATCCTGCAGGTGGTCTCAGGAGTGTTTGGGACACCTCGTTCTACTGTCCACTGCATCGTCCATCCAGAAGAGGTGGTGTCATCCACCTGCCTGAAAACCCAGAGGACCTGGAGGTGGTGTCCTGTGGGTTTGCAGGGCTGGCACGCCACAGAACCTTTTGTTATTGTTTTGAATGAATTTACTGTTAATAAAATGAATTATTGACAACTACAGTACTAGTTTTTGTAATAAATTTATTTTCACATTTTAAACAAAAAACAATTTTTTTAATAACATAAAAATACAATCAATTAATTCATTTATTTGCCAATCCTTCTGAGAATTGTGAAAAGTCTCTCCATTCTGTCTCTACTTACATTTGTTCTTCTCTCTGCTGCTTCATCTCTTCTGATGAACTGAAATAAATCATCCTCTCTGTCCTGCTGACTCTTTCTTCCCTGTCTCAGTTCCTCTTTGTCCCTCAGCCCCGGCTCACCCACTGCTGCACTTGGACCTGGAGTGTCCTCAGTGATGGAGACAGTTAGGACCGGTGGTGCAGTGGAAGGTCTGTCCTAAAACCTCGTCCATGACAAACCAGGGTCAAGTCACATCAGCTTCACACTAACTCCGTCTCCTGACCCACCTGGATATTTACAGTCCTAAACAGAGGAAACATCACAGTTTGCAAAAAGAGCAACAAACTTTTTTTTTAAACTTTAAATGTACAGCTGCACGTACAAATTATATTCTTCATTACACATGCACGTACTTTTTTATTTTTAGATTATCCTATTTCTTTTCTGCCTGCAGAGGAGTAACTTTGTCATGCAGGCCTATCTTCTCCAAAATGATCCTAATAACAGCAACGTAAAATGAATGAAGAGGGGAAACATGGAAAACAATGCAGTTTTCACAGCACAACACAAGAGGAGGTGTACTTCATTCAGATAATAATAATAATAAACTTTATTTGTATAGCACCTTCCTACAATGCCTTGCATTGACAAAGTAATAAAAGTTACACACTGAAAGCTTTTTTGAACAAGTGGGTCTTCAGTCTGGTTTTGAACAGAGTCAGATCAGAGGTGGCACACAGCTCAAGGGGGAGACTGTTCCAGGCTTTTGGGCCGGCAACAGAAAAGGACCGGTCTCCCCATTGTTTGTACCTTGAGCGAGGCACCTCCAGCAGGTGTTGACTGGCAGATCGTAAATCTCTGCTGGGCTCACAGGTTGGATCACAGGTTCTGTTCAGTATGAAGGTTAATGAAACTGTACTCAGAAGCATGAGATGAATAAATGGATTCATTCTTGTACATCCATGCCACAGCTGCAGATTGTTTTGCACTTGTGAAAACATGGCTGTTTTCATTCTAAAGCTTAATAAAATATTCGGTCTGCTCCTTGCTCCCTTAAAAAAAAAACGTAAAATTAGCTTAGCAGCAAAAGTACTACGGGACTCGCTGTATGAGCTGATCTCAGACAAAAAATTATACAAAAAAGTGTCTACACATATGTCAAAAGCCTATCATCTGCTTTAAATCATAGCTTTAGGCTTTTTTTTAAATCCCAGATTTTAACATACTTACATTTAAAAGTGTACTCCGTCGCTACTTCGTCCGCCATTACATCCAGAATTTTCTGAGACCGCAATGCATTTTGGGATACGGTGGGCCTTGAAGGATACACGGGATCTGGCCTTGAAATTCGGGGAAAAGTAGGCCGCATTCGTCGGCCGCATTGAAGGAGTCTTCGAATTGGGACAGGCCTCGGCGCATCGCTGTGACGTCAGAGGCCTTCAAATGCGGTCTTCGAAGTATGCAGCCGTTGGATTGAGACACAACCAGAGTGAGGATGACTCGCTGTGGTGACCCCTGAAGAGGGAAAAGCCGAAAGAAAAAGAAGATGTACCAGTATATATATGTATATATACTTAAAACAAATCATTTTAGAAGTCTATTATTTTAATTTCAAAGCTACATCCATGCAAATGTTACTTACATTTAAAAACACAATTAAAGACAATTTTTAGGCTCTGCTCCTTCATGACGAGTGCTATTTCTACAACATGCCCCACGGGGGGTGACCCACATGGTCCCTGAACGCACCATGCTGGTGACCCCTGATCTGCTTTTGGTCAAACGCACCCGCGTAATTTACACGGGGGTTAGGGGGGTTATAACCCACCCCCCCCCAATAATTTGATCCAGTCAATATAACCCCCCCAATAAAATGACATCATTTCAAGCTCCCGGATTAACTGAAGGTGCGCGCGGAGGAGCGCGTTTCAGCAGGTGAGACTGCTCTCTGCGTAAAAGCTGCCGTTCGGTCCTCTAGCCTCCCCCTCCTCCCCCTCCTCCTCTCCCCTCCAGCAGCAGCAGTTGTTTTGCTCTTAAAGGTACGTTGTCACCGTTACAAGCGATGACAGCAGGCTCCACTAATAACGCCCATTGTATGGACTGACAACATCCGAACCGGCTCAGTCTTCATGGAGGAGAACATGAAGCTGAAACAGAAAACCCGCCGCGGCCTCTTTTAAACCGGAGGTACAGGAGGGTCAATCTGACCGTTACATATAGGGATGATAATTCATTCATTCATTCATTCAACCTTTATTTATACAGGCTAGCCTCGTTGAGTCACGGGGACTCATTTACAAGAGGGACCTGTCTCACTCACACCAAACAACCATCCACTCTCACACTCACACCTAGGGTCAATTTAGAGTCACCAATCAGCCTAACAAGCATGTTTTTTGGTCTGTGGGAGGAAACCGGAGTACCCGGAGGAAACCCACGCATGCACGGGGAGAACATGCAAACTCCACCCAGAAAGGCCCCGGACCGGGATAATGACTGATAATGGCCATTTAATGGTTGATAACATCCAAAGCGGGTGAAGACTCTGGATGTGTGTGTCAGCTTCACCTGGTGTCATGTGCTGCGTGACGTCACCGTTTGAAGAAACATTTATTTATTTATTTCACACCAAGACACAAACAGGTGTTTGGTGCTTTTGTTTGAAAGTCCAAAAACAGCTACAGGCTGATACCAAAGATGAGCAGTATTTACATGGTTTTGTTTGTTTAGAGTCAAAGTGTAATATGCTCTTCAGTTTGCCACACTGTATTCTTTGATGTAGACTGTTGTCATGAATTGTGCACAAGACTTTTGCTGTATATAGTTTATTGGTGTCAATACAGTGGTGAAAAAAATTAATCTTTTGTGTTTTTGACTTTCTTTCATAGATAATTGCTGCACTCACAAAATCAAATGATTTGAAACTGCCATAGTCTTGCAAGTGCTTTAANAAGATCAACATCATCAGGTGAGGACTCTGCAGTCACACCAGTTGTTGACGGTAATGCACATAACTATTATTTCTCAACCACAATAAAAAAGAACCTACAAGATGATGAGGTTTCAAAAAATATATGCAGTATGTATATCTCTTCACCCGCGTAATTTACACGGGGGGATGGGGGGGGTTATAACCCCCCCAATAATTTGATCCAGTCAATATAACACCCCCAATAAAATGACATCATTTCAAGCTCCCGGATTAACTGGAGGTGCGCGCGGAGGAGCGCGTTTCAGCAGGTGAGACTGCTCTCTGCGTAAAAGCTGCCGTTCGGTCCTCTAGCCTCCCCCTCCTCCCCCTCCTCCTCTCCCCTCCAGCAGCAGCAGTTGTTTTGCTCTTAAAGGTACGTTGTCACCGTTACAAGCGATGACAGCAGGCTCCACTAATAACGCCCATTGTATGGACTGACAACATCCGAACCGGCTCAGTCTTCATGGAGGAGAACATGAAGCTGAAACAGAAAACCCGCCGCGGCCTCTTTTAAACCGGAGGTAAAGGAGGGTCAATCTGACCGTTACATATAGGGATGATAATTCATTCATTCATTCATTCAACCTTTATTTATACAGGCTAGCCTCGTTGAGTCACGGGGACTCATTTACAAGAGGGACCTGTCTCACTCACACCAAACAACCATCCACTCTCACACTCACACCTAGGGTCAATTTAGAGTCACCAATCAGCCTAACAAGCATGTTTTTTGGTCTGTGGGAGGAAACCGGAGTACCCGGAGGAAACCCACGCATGCACGGGGAGAACATGCAAACTCCACCCAGAAAGGCCCCGGACCGGGATAATGACTGATAATGGCCATTTAATGGTTGATAACATCCGAAGCGGGTGAAGACTCTGGATGTGTGTGTCAGCTTCACCTGGTGTCACGTGCTGTGTGACGTCACCGTTTGAAGAAACATTTATTTATTTATTTCACACCAAGACACAAACAGGTGTTTGGTGCTTTTGTTTGAAAGTCCAAAAACAGCTACAGGCTGATACCAAAGATGAGCAGTATTTACATGGTTTTGTTTGTTTAGAGTCAAAGTGTAATATGCTCTTCAGTTTGCCACACTGTATTCTTTGATGTAGACTGTTGTCATGAATTGTGCACAAGACTTTTGCTGTATATAGTTTATTGGTGTCAATACAGTGGTGAAAAAAAATTAATCTTTTGTGTTTTTGACTTTCTTTCATAGATAATTGCTGCACTCACAAAATCAAATGATTTGAAACTGCCATAGTCTTGCAAGTGCTTTAACACAGTTGAAATGAATTGGTTAAATACACAGCAACTCTCTTGTTTTTAGGTAACTTTAATATGATTTCAATTTACACAATATGAACATTTAAGCATAATTGCTGAAGATGACATGCAGGGTTTTACTCTGCTCTTGTCATATTATGGCTGTATTTGAATCATTTGTTGTAATTTTTCCTAGTTAAACTGTAGTGAACCAGGTAAATACACACTCTTTGAAAATTGTGAAATTGAGGTATGTTATATAATAAATCTTAAAAATGTAAAATATGTGTTATGGCTGAAAAAAATGCAGAAAAATAGTGAGTTTTTTTCTTACTTGTTGAACCTATGTGGAACAAAAAAGGAGCAGAATAAATACAGAGAAAACAGGAAAGTTAAGTAAATCACAGTAAAAGCATTACAATATATTTTAACCCTAAAATATCCTGAATCATTTAAAAAAAGTAATTTATTCAATAAATAAATAAGCCCCCCAATGTTAGACCTAAAGTTACGCCCTTGGCAAACGTATTATTTTAGATGATTGAGCACTTTGGCTTGAGAGTTGAATCTTATCTGTCCGCTGTCGCCATCAAGTGTTGAAAAACATTCACTGCACGTTTTAGACCAAAACGTTCAATGTCAGGTTTTAACGAAACTCTCAAAGTATCTCGTGCTCATACAACTAACTCTCCTTCAGTGTAAATCTGTCGATCAACCAACTGGTCTGGATAACACTGAAGAGGCCTGTGAGCTGGACCACATTCAGTGTGGTAGTATCTGAGACTGATCCTGAACAGTTACTGTGAGCTGTAACAGAGTACTGTACACATCTTTTTCAAGAAGTTGTCTTTAACTGTTTGGACTTCTTATTACATACACACCTCTTCATGGACTGGCTCCATCTAATTGAAAACCTCGTTAATATTATAATATAATATTATGATATTGTGGACTGTAACTTTTTTATTGCTTCTATACCTGATAAAATAAAATATACAGTATATGTATATGATCAGCCCACATAGGAGTTGTAGAGGGAATGAAGCAGCAGACAGGGCAGCAAAAGCAACAACAAAGTATCAAATCAGTTTTACAATATCCATCAATAAATCAGAATCAAGAACCACAGTGAAACAGGAACAGAAGGGGAAAAGGCAAACAACATAAAAGGAAGATGACAGACACCAAAGTTCATGCTCAATAATCCAGGGAAAGGTTTGGGTAAATTATGATTTTACAGAATTCAGAGATGATTGAGATAAATGAGAACAGGAGAAAAAGAAGAGGAAATCAGACTAAATTTGGACACATTGGACAAAACAGCTCATTATACAGAATCCACAAACATGATGTGGACAAGAGAAAACCACAGAGCATCAGAAATATGAACAACACAGTATGAGTATGATGAATTACCGTAGTAAAAATCAAAGAAACATTTAATATACTACACACCAAAAAACAAGAATTAAAAGTATTCGGATTATTATGTTTTTTATAGTGTTTTTAAGAAAACAAAGTTTTTTTATTTTTTTATTTTATTTACTACAGATACATTTACAATCATAAGAATGTGAACAAAAAGAACAAAGGACAAGATTACAAGAACAAGGAACACAGAGAAAAAAAAATAACTATGCCAGGGGGGTGCCAGATTTCTACAATGAGTGCATAAAAAATAAAATTATACATTAAATATACTCAAGGAGCTACAACATTCAAACGTGTTTATAGCTTTCTTGTTGTTACTCTTAGAAATGGTGCATAAATATAATTCTATTTCTTTAATTAAGCCTGGAAAAAAAGGCGAAGATGATGAAAATTTACATTTGTGAATATGGTATTTGCCAAATATTATAATTAAATTAATTGCCAGTTTTTTTAACATTAATATTCTTTTCGTGAAAGCCAAAAATAATGTGTTCATATCTTAACGAAAATTTTGAATCAATATTACTGATGATAAAATTATTACAATGCTTCCAAAATGTCTTAATGATACAACAATTCCAGAATAAATGAATGATTGTTTCAGGGTGCTCTTTGCAAAATTTACAGAAAGAAAACAAAGTTGGTCAGTCGAACATACACACAGACATTTGATCCACTCCATATCACTAGATGGCGCTAAGCTAAAAAAAAAACAGCAGCGATGTCAGGAAGTGATGCATTATCTTGACGATCACTTCCGGGTTACTTGACCGGGGGAACAAGACCAGCTCTGGCGTTTCCATTTTCTCTGCGTTCGTTAAAAAATGGCCAAGCATCACCCAGATTTGATCTTCTGTCGAAAACAAGCCGGAGTTGGTAAGTTGAAACTCTGTGACTAAGATGAAACTGCTGCGGTGAAACAAGAAGCCGGAGCGTTAACAGCTAGCTGTTATGCTAACGCTAACGGCGTGGGTGTTCATTCACTTCAGTTTATTGAAATAGCGGCAAGTCACAACAGAAGTAGTCTCAGTGCACTGAATACAAACATTAATATAAATTAAAAAGCCCATAATAAAGTTATGTATCTAAGGAAGCAGCAGATTGTGTTTAATCTTAACTGCAGTCTTGCATCCCGACGTGTTAGTGACGTGTTTAGCTTCAGAGCAGGTTTACAAGTGCTGCTGGTTCATTTTTTTAAAAATAATTTTTATTATAATTAATTTTTTTAATTAAAACAAACAGAACTACAGAACACTACATAAACAAAAAATATACAAGCGCTGCTGGTTAATGTCACTACGGTTCTGAGTACTGTATTAAGTGTATTTAGTGAAGTACTGGTTATAATGTAGAAAATGAAACTAGTTTCACTGACTGCTTTGTTTGTTTTATTCCACAGCTATCGGGAGACTTTGTGAGAAATGTAAGTTTGTCCATTGTTCCACTAAACATGAAGCCGTGTTGCATTTTATTTTAAAAGTTATGCACATCATCTGTTGTCATACATTTGTTTATGATCAGTATTTACATTTGGACTTCACTTTAAAACTAAATTTCCATTAACTGATTCTGCTGTGATGGCGGAAATGGTCTTCATTTCTCTTCATTGTGGACGTGGACACCAGCGACCACCGTGACACAAAAAGGAAGAAGTGGGTAAAGTTACTGGATGAGTGGTTGGATGTACTTCAACCAGAATGATTTTGCTAAAACTATTAAAACTAGCCATCCATTATCTTTACACGCTTCTTCCTTTTCGTGTCGTGGAGGTCAATGGTGCCCAACCTATGTCCAGCAGTCACTGTGTGAGAGGCGGGGACACCCTGGACAGGTCTGCAGTCCATCACAGTGACACAGAGAGACAAATGAGACAAACAACCATTCACTCTCTCTCTCACCTAGAGGCAATTTAGAGTTACCATCAGTCTAACATGCATGTTTTTGGTCTGTGGGAGGAAACCGGAGTACACGGTTAAAACACACACATGCACGGAGAGAACATGCAAACTCCACCCAGCAGGCTAGGATTTGAACCAGGGCAACCTGCTCACTAAAGGCCCCAGTATAGCTCTGCGTTCGGCCGAATGCCGCTCGACGCTGTTCGAACGCAGAGGCACAAGCCTTTGAACGCGGGCACGAACGCACCAAGCTCAAATTTTACGAACGCAAGCGTGTTGTCTCACAATAAACTGCCCGGCGCCAGACTGTTTTGTATGTGACACAAATATATTAAATTCCCCTTCTTCATCCCTGATCTGAACTTTTCTTTTGCTTTTTTGCTAAAAGTCAAGTGATCACTTCCTCCTCCGCTGACTCCATGACTGAAATGATAAGAAATGAACAAATTTGTCACGAGCGAATTAAACTTGGGTCCAACGTGGCTGCGCGAGTTTCTGCAGATTTCCTGGTGTTCTGGTCTGATGTGTGGCTGCAGCACCAGCGCTCCCTGTTTTTAGTTTATTTTTTATAACTTTTTTATTAACATATAAACACAGAACACCGCTGCGGCTGCAGCTCGTGCCTTTTTTCCCCCACCGGACCTGTCAATCAATTCAGTAGGCGTGTCAGCAAATGACCAATCAGCGACCTCAATTTGTCCCGTAGGTAAACGCTCTGCCCTGCTGCTGCTCAAATGACGTCAAGAATTTGGAGCGAAAACACGAGCATTAACGCGAGAACGAACGCAGAGCTGTACTGTGAACTGCCTGCGCACAGAACGCGCGTGTAGAGCAGCGTTCGGCCAAACGCAGAGCTATACTGGGGCCTTAAGGCGGCAGCTCTACCAACTGCACCACCGTGCTGCCTCTAGTAAAACTAAAATGACTAAAACTAGCCGAAGACCGCAAGGAGGGAAACCTGCCACGATACAGAGGGAGAAAAAGAAAGTCATGAATGTTGGACTGAGGCTGGCTATTATACAAACCGGATTCCAAAAAAGTTGGGACACTAAACAAATTGTGAATAAAAACTGAATGCAATGATGTGGAGGTGCCAACATCTAATATTTTATTCAGAATAGAACACAAATCACAGATCAAAAGTTTAAACTGAGAGAATGTATCATTTTAAGAGAAAAATATGTTGTTTCAAAATTTCATGGCATCAACAAATCCCAAAAAAGTTGGGACAAGTCCATTTTTACCACTGTGTGTCATCCCCCCTTCTTCTTACAACACTCAACAGACGTCTGGGGACAGAGGAGACCAGTTTCTCAAGTTTAGAAATAGGAATGCTCTACATTCATGTCTAATACAGGCCTCTAACTGTTCAATCGTCTTGGGCCTTCTTTGTTGCACCTTCCTCTTTATGATGCACCAAATGTTCTCTATAGGTGAAAGATCTGGACTGCAGGCTGGACATTTCAGTACCTGGATCCTTCTCCTACGTAGCCATGATGTTGTGATTGCTGCAGAATGTGGTCTGGCATTATCTTGTTGAAAAATGCAGGGTCTTCCCTGAAAGAGATGACGTCTAGATGGAGCATATGTTGTTCTAGAACCTGAACATAGTTCTCTGCATTAATGGTGCCTTTCCAGACATGCAAGCTGCCCATGCCACAAGCGCTCATGCAACCCCATACCATCAGTGATGCAGGCTTCTGAACGGAGCGTTGATAACAACTTGGGCTATCCTTGTCCTCTCTGGTCCGGATGACATGGCGTCCCAGTGTTCCATAAAGAACTTCAAATCGTGACTCATCTGACACAGAACAGTCTTCCATTTTGCCACACTCCATTTTAAATGACCCCTGGCCCAGTGCAAACGTCTGAGCTTGTGGAGCTTGCTTGAATCACCAAAAGGCAACCAGGATTCAGTGAGAAAAAGAAAATCTAGTCCCTCATCTTTAAAAAAGTCATTAAGGATAAAAGTCTTGTTGGCAACAGACCGTGTGTTGATGAGGCACGTCCTGATCTGGTCCGACACAGATCCAGCCATGGTGGGGGTGTTGCGCGCCAACGGTCGCAGATTTTGAAAAACAGCATCTCCAGGGCGGTCCAAATGCTGGGATGGTAGACAACGCCCATACCTGGTCCAGGCACGTAGGAAGCGGTCTGTGGAAACGTTGACCACGCAGAGCTTTAAGTTTTATCAGCCGGCTGGCGTGTTTTCCTCAGCGTCTGGAGTGATATCTCTGAGAAGGCAGATGCGGGGCCTAGCGTAAACAAGCCGGTGCGTCTGCCAGCAGGGGTAGAAGGTGGGGGGGTCTAGTGTTAGTAATGGTCTGAATCAGTGACAGAAGATGCAGCAAATCGAAGATCAAAGTCAAAGTCAAAGTCAACTTTATTGTCAGATCTGCAATATGTACAGTGCAGGACATACACAGGACCGAAATTGCGTTTCTCTCAGTCCCTCGGTGCAACAGTAAACATCTAAACATTGAAACACTGAAACATATAATAATAGACATAAGCATAAAAATAGTAAAACTAACACTGTCCTGGTTGTTTTTTTTTTTTTTTTTTTTCATAGTGGTATAAAAAAAGAGTATAAAAAGTATAACTAAAATAAACTAAAGGTTTCTAGCAAGGAGCTGTCAAGGAGCTGTTGTCAGTCATATACAAGCAACAAGTTGCTATCCCAGACAAATTCTATCCCAGACAACACACACACACAAAACTATACGACAGTCTAACACCTGGTCTGGGGTTATGGTCACAAATCAAGGTCAAAGGTTAAACAAGGTCTTTGCTTGTCCGAGTCAATACTATAGATTGCTGTATACCGATAGTTTGTCGACATGAGTATGAAGTGCCTTATGCAGTACTCTCATGAGCTGTTTTTGGTGTTAGAT
This sequence comes from Garcialebias charrua, assembly GCA_038048925.1. Classification (NCBI taxonomy): domain Eukaryota; kingdom Metazoa; phylum Chordata; class Actinopteri; order Cyprinodontiformes; family Rivulidae; genus Garcialebias; species Garcialebias charrua. The sequence goes on from JBBPBX010000841.1 coordinate 70,434, forward strand.
ATATTTATTCTAAGCATTTGGTCAGCAACATTTTTTTAGGTTATGAAAATTGAAATAGTCATCTCCGCCTTTAAATCTGAGGTATAAATCTGTTCTGACCTTTGACCTGTGTTGTGTCATTTCCCTGCTCCTCCCAGGTGATGGAAAGTGTGTCATCTGTGACTCTTACGTGAGGCCGTGCACGCTCGTCCGCATTTGCGACGAGTGTAACTACGGATCGTATCAGGGCCGATGTGTAATCTGTGGAGGACCCGGGGTATCCGATGCTTACTACTGTAAAGAGTGCACCATCCAGGAGAAAGATGTGAGTGGCCCCATCCCTTTGGCTACAGTAACCGTGAGTCTTCAGATATTTTCTAACACCTGTCTGGTCTCTGCAGAGGGATGGCTGTCCGAAGATCGTAAACTTGGGCAGCTCTAAAACGGATCTGTTTTATGAAAGGAAGAAGTATGGCTTCAAGAAAAGGTGAAGACATCGGAGACCGCTCAAGTTTTTACACTTTCTTTAAAAACTTTCCAAAACATTTTTTGACTTGTCAATAAAGCTGTTTTTTTTTTAATTATTTTATTTTGTCTCGATTGTTTTGTTTGGGTTTTTTAATATTTAAGGCGTGGAAATTGTCAGAGTCAACGAATAAGGCTCTGCTAAGGAACTTTTCATATTCATCCTAAAAAAATCGACTGAAGGATTTAGAAACTGACTAAATGTCCATGAGCAGGTAATGTGCAAGAAAATCACAAAAAATGATTCTGCAAAATCTCTTAAGTTTATTTATATACCAGTAGTGCCAAGTTGTCTCAGGGCACATCTGATTCCTTTTAAAACATGCATATAAAATGAGCTGCTAACATCTGGCCAGTCAAATTGATTTGGTCCTCCTTTGTTCATATGGAAGTTTTGATTACATTGACAGGACGGGCTGAATTCACCTCCACCCAATCGCTTTTGCACGTCAACAAAGGGTCTAAATGAGGAAAAGTTGTTTCCAGACTGGTCCTTACACTGATGTCATCCTGGAACAGGTTTATAACTGGGTGATTAAACACCAATGCACTTTGTAGTGGTACTGATACTGAAACACGATCATTCATAGAAAAGTCAGGAAACATGTAAAGCACTAAGCCACATGACCGACAACAAAACAACTATTTGAACATGATTTCTACCCCTTGTAAAGGAAAACTGAACAGTTCAAGTGCAACTTTATGAGAACGAACAATTGTAGATTTAATAAATGGCTTAATATGAACACGTAGAAATTTGGACTTTTTGATTTGAAATACGTAATTTATAATTAATTTATTGTAGGATGTTTAGAGACCAAAATGTTGCAACAATAAATTTTTTGCATGTTTAGACACTGGGAGTGTCTTTGTCCTGTCCTTATCAACTCATTTGATGCAAGAAAATAAAAACTACTTGTGATAAAAAGGCTTTATTTTATATTCTCTATACACAAGAGCACTGAAGACACAAAACCTGTTCTAACAAAAACAACATTTAATGTCGGACCTTTACCAAAGATGAGGCAAATGTAACGTGTTATGATACAGAGCATCGTCAAACAAATCAAAAAAACATGTCAAAACTAGATAAAAAAAACTAGATCAGAACGAGGCTCAGAGGTAAAACTGTGGAGCCTACACAGTTTAAAGTATTTGTACAAAATTCTGCTGCTGCTGTACTCTGAAACACTGTGACATGGCTGGTAAAAGACTTTCCAAAGAAAACCTGTACAAAGGTCAGACTACCACCAAAAAAAATACTGGTAGTCTTTCTTTTTGTTAAAAAGACCTGAGAATAAAAAAAAAACTAAACTGAAACGGCTTCAGACGGAAAACTCAAGAAGACTGAAGGTTCTTATCTGTGAAGAACAGCTTGCAGGACAGATCTCCAGGACTTAAGAGGTTTCATCAAAACGTCACTGACACGTGAAGCCAGGCACGAGGACTGTGGAGGTAATCAGATGAAACCTTCAGAAGTCACTGCTACGTGTTCAGTACTCTACTAAAGGACAGGGTTTATGCAGAACTACACACGTCACATGCATCAGACGAGTAAACTAGGGATGGGGCAGATCCGATCCAGTATCAGTATCGGTATCCAATACCAGCATTATTTAAGTATCGGGTATCGGATCAAACCTGCCGATACTTTTCCGATCCAGCTTCAAAGAGCACTTGTGTTCAATCACAATCTGTGACTGCCCTTTTTAACATTGTGTGAGATAAACCCAATGAAGACACTCTTAAGCCTTACAATAGAGGGGGTTCCCTATTGTAAGGCTTAAGAGTGTCTTCATTGGGTTTATCTCACACAATGTTAAAATGAATAGTTTGGGTGCAAAAGTTTCATTATACAGAGTCAAATACCTGAACAGTATCGGATCGGGAAAGTATCGGTATCGGTCGATACTGAGTTAATAAGTATCGGTATCGGATCGGAAGTGAGAAATGTGGATCGGTGCATCCCTAGAGTAAACACGGCGAGTTTGTGTTTGATGCCACCAAAATCACACGAAGATGCAAGTTATCTGAAAACTTGAGACAAAAGAAAAGCCCGATAATGTTTATCAGACTGTGTCAAGAGCGGGACGACACATAAACACAGTAGTCCCTCTTTTACCACGGGGCTCCGTATCCTGAAGCCCCGCGATAAGTGAAAAACCGCAAAGTAGGAATAGTAGTACACGTAGTAAGTAGTAGTAATATACTGTATATAAAGTAGGGATGCACCGATCCACATTTTTTAAACTTCCGATACCTAAACCTGGACATTGGCTGATACCGATCCAGTTCCGATACAACCATCGATTTTAGATGAGGCTGTAATAATCTCAAGTACAATGTGTATACATATATGCATTCAAGTCCAAAAAGGCAACTTGTGGTAAGTTTTATTAATGTTGGATGTTTCAAAGTTACAATTAAATTCTGCTAACACAAAACGTGTTTTATTTTATGTCTAGCTTTAAAGTGGATATTAAAGTGATTAATTTAAGTGATTGTTTAAAGTTATTTTATATAATCTTTTAAATAAGGGGGTGATATAAGATTTTTTTTTCTTCTTTCTGCACTCTTTTCATTCAATGTTTTCTTTTTGATGAATTTGTTTTATTTTGTCTCTTAAATTAATGAATAAATTAATTAAATAAAATATTAAATGACTTTACATCTGCTAAGTTCATGGCATAAACTAGCCTGGTTAAAACCAGACCCTTGTCATTCGCTTCGTACTAGGGTCTGGGACTTCTCCCATAGACAACGATTTCTCCGGTAAATTTTTGAC
>JBBPBX010000841.1:81849-116020 GCA_038048925.1 Garcialebias charrua
CAAGTTAAGCTGTAATGGTACGTCCAGTGTCCACACCTAATCAGCGTTTCAACTTCCAAAAAGCTCGTCACGCACGCAAGTGGACGCACTGGACCCACAGTGGTGTCCAGACCAGAAAGCGAAACTGCGGCGGTGTGGCGGCGGGGTATGTGGGAGGAGCTTACCGGTATACAGAGTCCTCACTGCACTCCGCCAGGCAAGGAGCTTTTTATTCCTGTCTCTGTAGAGGGCGGCCGTGGTGTAGTGGTAATGGCAGTCGACCCCTGATCGGAAGGTTGGAGGTTTGAATCCCGCATCCGCCCACCATGTGTCGTTGTGTCTCTGGGCAAGACACTTAACCCCGAGTTGCTCCCGGTAGGTCTGGATGGCGCCTTGCAAGGCAATCGATTGTATATTGTATTTTTACCGCTCCTGTGCATTCGGCCGCTGTATAATTTTGGCCGTGTAGGGCCACCGTAGTTAGTTAGCCAGGCAGCTCCCAATGGAGCCTGCTAGCAAGGAGGGAGACCCTGCATGTTTCAGCACGGTGGCACAACTGGTAGAGCTGCTGCCTCTCAGCGAGAAGGTTGCCGGTTCAAATCCCGGTCCGGGGCCTTTCTGGGTGGAGTTTGCATGTTCTCCCCGTGCATGCGTGGGTTTCCTCCGGGTACTCCGGTTTCCTCCCACAGACCAAAAAACATGCTTGTTAGGCTGATTGGTGACTCTAAATTGACCCTAGGTGTGAGTGTGAGAGTGGATGGTTGTTTGGTGTGAGTGAGACAGGTCCCTCTTGTAAATGAGTCCCCGTGACTCAACGAGGCTAGCCTGTATAAATAAAGGTTGAATGAATGAATGAAAAGCTACCACTACCGGTCTATGAATGTGTGAATGAATGGGTGGATGGTTGGTATTGTAAAGCGCTTTGGGGCTCCTCACAGGGGGCTGGAAAGCGCTATATAAATAAGCTCCATTTACCATTTAGAGCAGACTTGACTGGTCGTGAAGGACTTGTCGCAAACACACAGCTACAATGAGTTTCTCTTCCATAGTACACGACCTCGCGGGTCTTTTCTGTGTCCCACAAACAATACGTCACATTAGGGCTGTGCGATATGACGATATATATCGTGGGGACGATAGAAACGTGTCTATCGTGCTACTTTCCTTCTATCGTCTCTATCGTGATAAATAAGAATAAAAAAATAACTGTCGCAAAGAAGCTTCATATGTGGTTTTGCGAGATGACGGCGCTGCTTTATGTTTGACGCACGCGCGGGTTTGCGACACATGCTTTACGTTGTTAAACTCGAGAGCAACAGAGCCGCAGGCGCATGAAGCCGGTGTCTCAACCATAGATCTCAACAAGGAGAAAACAGCTGCACAGGCAGCCCAAGAAGAATAACTTTTACCAAAAAGAGGGGGAAGCTCACCTTGTTAGCTTCCATTATTTCGCTCCGCTGAAACTCGGAGACAAAATGGGTCCAGAGGACACGAACCCAGAGTCCAACCGAGTCCGAACTCGGGTCCAGTTAACCAATACAAAACAGACCAGAGACACAACAGAACCGCAATCAAACGCAACGTTTTCTCTTTTCTGTTTCTTGCTTTGTTTACTCAAACTTCAGAGCGGATTTCTTCTTCGTGAGTTTCATTAGCAGCTGTTGTTTTACCGCCACCTGCAGGAAAAATTTGGACCAAAGTAGAAAAGGAGTTGTTTGTTTGTTTGTTAGTTTATTCATTTTATAATATGAAATACAACAATTAACGTATTCATAATAGAAAAAAAATAAAAAATAAAATGAAAGGTAGCAGATGAAGAATAAATCTTATTAAATCTGCTCCTTATTCATCTAATAACAGTTCAAACAATATTTTCTATAATAACAAAATAAGTAAATAACTCAGTCAATTTTCAATTCACATATATCACACATTAAATTAGATTCATTTATATTTTTTTAGCAATTCATTTTTTACCAGTTTCTTAAATACAAGGAATGATTTGGCTTCCTTAACATTTGTCATTTGTCATTAAGTCATTCCATAATCGTACTCCTTGAATTAAGGTAGATCTTAGGTAGATCTAGTTTCTACTTTGGTCCAAATTTCCTTGTTCTTTTTGTTCACATTCTTATAATTGTAACTATCTGTAGTAAAATAATAAAATAAAAAAACTTTGGTCCAAATTTTTCCTGTACACACACACACACACACACACACACACACACACACACACACACACACACACACACATCGTGTTGTATATATCGTGATATATATCGTTATCGTGATATAAAAAAGTCCATATCGTGATATATGATTTTTTCCATATCGCCCAACCCTACGTCACATAGTTGCGCAATACCCCCGCCCCCTCGTTTCCGTGTCACAGAGGGACTCTCCCCCTCTCTTCTGCCCCCGACTCTCCCTGATCAACCAATCAGGGAGAGTTGAACGGCGTTTGAACGTTTGAATGGCGAAATCTTCAGCATGGTCAAGGCGTGCTTTGGAGGCTGACGCGGGTTCACGTGCACGGAAAAACGCTTTCCAGCACGCTCAGCACGCACGTGACGTCCGACGCCAATGCGCGCATGGAGGCGCGTCCCCTATTGACTTTGCATGTAAACTGGAGGCTCCTGCAGTTAGGTGTGAACGTACCATTATGGATATTGTTGACCAGTTAAGCTTTTATCTCTCTGCCTAGATAATGGTTTGTGATCAATAATAACACAACCATGTTATTGTTGATGTTTTGTATTCTAATGTCAATTAGGGAGATGATAAGAGCCCTAAACCCCAGAGAACCACGGCGAAGAGTCAGGAAGAGACACAGAGGTGCAGAAGTCTGCAATCAACCCTAACCCCCAGTGAATCCAGTGACCTGCTGATGGAATGTGAGGGACACTATGCCAAGGTCCTCAATGTGTAGCAGAGAGCATTACACACTGACGTGTCACTGGTTTGAAACTGTTCTTCTGACCTGGAAATTATTTATTTTTATGTAAGAAAACTGCTTGGAATGGAAAAATACCAACGTTAAAAAATAAAACAAAATTTGTATTGTAACGTGTAACACAATTTTATTCTGGTTAGAATTAATATTTATTACAAAATTGGTACCAAAAAAAGAATCGTCCAGGAACCGGCACCAAAGTGAAGGTATCGACACGGGTACCAATTTTTTTAGAAAGGTACCCAGCCCTATTAAAATAACTCACCAATATAAAAGGGGCTGTTTTTATATGACAACCCAGTGACAAGGATGCCTGCAGCACCACCACAACGTGACAACATCACCACCACAACGTGACAACATCATGTGCGTCTACTTGAGCTGATGAAGGCGGGGAGGAAGAAGTCAAAATGACGACGGTGTGGACATTTTTTTTCCCGTTGAGAATATTGGATTTAGAATATTTTTGTACTACGATGAGCCTCACTACATCATCCCCAGTTGGAGATCTTTTTCCGACGTAACCTTACCCAAGTTACAAGCCATCATTTCCGACGTCATTGAGAAGCTAAGAGTCGATAGCACTTAGGTGAGATTTACCACAGACGTTTGGACGTCGTGTTAGCCCCGTTAGCATGATTAGTCTTACGGCACAATGGATAGACAAAAACTTTGAATTTAAAAAGTCTGTCCTTCATGCACAGGAGTGCAGAGGATCCCACACTGCAGCTAGGAACCTGGAACAAGCCTTCACAAGTGAGACAGCATCACAGGTGACTAATGCTAATAAATAACATTTAACAATTTTCATTTAATATAAGTTAAAGTGCAATGCATATCATATGTCTGTTACTCAGCTGTTACAGCAGTTGTACATATTTTGTATCAAATAAGCCTAAATAAGAGGCTTGTGTTCTGACAAAGGCACATGTATATTAAAAATATCAGTATCGGTTAAAGGCCAAAAATCCAATATCGTACATCCCTAAAACTGACCCAACTCACAGAAGAGACAGAGACATAAATCACTCTCGGCTGGAGGGTTGGAGAGGTCATGCTCCCATCAGGGTCAGGGTTTGATCCCCAGCCTTTGCATGCCAAAGTGTCTTTGGGACAAACACTGAACCACTAATGCCCACTGACACTTCTTACAAGATGTTTACCATAACTGGCCCAGTCCTAGGCATGTAACGGTTGTAATGGGTGTACCGAACCGTTTCGGTACAGCACGTTCGGTTCGGTCCACCTGCGTACCGTTTGTTATTTTTTCACTCATTAAACGTTCTTAACAGGGGAATATATGCACCGCGGAACAAAATTTCCTGGGCGCGTTTCAGCACGGAGCTATTTTCGCGTGGCACGCGCAGCATTTAGCCGTTAGCATCTCGTGCGGTCTCCTGTTTTTGAACGTTATAACTTTCTTGTTAAAAGACGAGCGCACGCGCAGCTTGTGTGGACTTTGTTTCATGAAGACTCGCAGCAGCTGAGTGCGTGACGCAGCAGCAACACGTCACGTGAACGCGCTGGAAACTATGTCATCCGAACGTGAACGAAGAGCTGTATTAAAACTACTTCATCCGAACGTGAACAGCAGCTGTATTAAAACTACTTCATCAGGTAATCACAGCGGTCCAGAGCAATAACACAAGCTGTATGAGTTTTTAAATCTCTGAATCTGTCTGAACGTTGTTATATGCGCAGGCTTTAAAGTTGCTGAGCGTCGCTATGAGACATTCATCACGTCAACACTTCAAAAAGTTCAGCTCTTTATGAAAAAACTAACTGATGTTGTCAACAACAAGCCCTGGACCAGATTAAAGCCCTGCCTGCCATGATGATGAAGAGTGAGAGATTCAATTGTTCAAGAGGTATTGTTTTATTATTATCTAAATAATCTTTTTTTTAAATCATAATCTTATTAACTTGTTTTTTTAAATCTCTTTTGTTTTTTATTTCCAGTCTGTGACAGAGGTAAATCCACCTGCAGCTAAGAAGTGTGTGATGACTGAACTGAACTCTGAACTGTTCCAACACCTGCACCAAGAAGAAGTTGTGAGTACAGTAATGAGGACAAATACAGCCACACTGCTGCTACTGAACAAAAACTTGATTAGTTAGATTGTAAACAGTCTGTTGCTGCTTATTGTTCTGGTTCTGACTGTTATTGCATTTATTAAGATTTTTATTATTGTTCATATAGTTTATTTATTGTAGAGTGCTGTTTATTTAAAATATCATCCAAATGGGTCACTTTTATTTATTACTACAATACAATACAAACATATTTTTGGCATATTTTCAAAATAAACATTTTGTAAGTCTTTATTTTGTAAAAAAAAAAAAAATAAATTGTACCGAAAATAAACCGAACCGAGCCCTCCTTGTAGTTGAACCGAACCGAAATGTGATTTTAGCGTACCGTTACACCCCTACCCAGTCCCGATGAAAGCAACATACAGACGCAAAAAACAAATGTGCACTGGGCATATTATTGGCTTTGTGCCACAAACAAAGGCAGGACTGAAAACAGAGCCTGTGGGAGAAGCTCTGGTTGACTGATGATTAAACAGTCAGTAAGTCACCCAGTGTGTAAACCACTGACCTTCTGATCCTCCGGGACAAACACCTTCTTGGCCTTCTTGATCATAGGTTGAGGTTTGAGCTCGTCCTCACTGAACTTGTGTTTGCGTGGGTCAAACAGGTCACCTCCGGGAATGCTCGACAGAACCAGGTCTGTGGGATCGGGCTCGTAGTTCACCTCCACTTCTACGTCGTCTGGGTCGACGGGCGTCGCTCTGTGCTTGGACACAACCACCTCTGAGCAGACAGACGAGCATGGTGAGGTGCAACCACAGCTTGGAGACAAAGCCTGTAGAAACAGCTCTGTACATCACTCACCTGTACTAACTTCACATGTAACGTCACAGTCACTCTTCGTGATGATCAACAACTCCTCACTCTTATCCAACTCCTGAATGGGCATGAGGGTCACAGCAGACACATCTGCTGACCGGCTGACCTTCATCTCCTCAGGAGGAATCAGCTCGTCTTCCTCCATCCCGGCAGCGAGCTCGTCCTTTAAGGCATCAGGTGAGGATGAGATGTTGTTTTCCAGGAGGAACTCCTCCAGCTCCATGTACTCCAGGTGGAAGCTCTCACCATCATAGGGAATGGTTTTTTCCCATATAGCCGGGGTCAGGGCAGCTGAAGGACCCATGTCACTGCTTCCTCCCAGGTCAGCGCTACTTCTTAGACCCAGCTTCTCCTTCTCAGTGTCTGAAAACAGCAGGAGCACGTGTCAGACTCAAAACATTGTGCTTTCACCAGAACTTTCCATCCAGTGTTCCTGTGCTCCGGGGCGTGTTCTCTTCACACGCACAAACACAAAGACATCTCTTAGGTCACGTGACGAACGAGCACGAAGCACCTCGCTGGGTGGAGCGAGAAAAACAGTCAAATGGTGTCAACGATTTAAAATCAGCCACTGCTGAGCAGTAAGGCTGTCAGGAGGCGTGTGCCCAGTGTCGTGTCATTTTTGACATGTTTGATCAAACTGCTCGAGTTAAAGTTGTTGAGCAGAATGTTCCAGTCCTGGTTCACAGTCCCTCCACAGAGCCGACTGCTGTTTAATGGGATCAGAATAGTTTGTCCAACACCTGACACCAGTACCAGCACATCCCTGAATATGCAGCATCAGCTGACTGATCCGTGCACCTGCTGGTTAAGAGCAGGCACAAACACAAGATTTATTACATTCAAGAAGTAGAACTTTGAGGTGACCCATTTCTGTGACGCTTAAATCATGACACACACACGTGTAGGGGTGGGCGATATTGCCAAAAAATGATATCACAATATATTTTTTGAAACACCCCGATAACGATATCACAGACGATATTTCACATTTTCTCCTTTTATTGAATCAACCAAACAAATGTGTAATTTCAAAATGACTTTTCATAAACAGTCACCAGAATACAAAAAAAATATTCATATTTAACAAGCAAAATAAATAAATATATAAAAAAAATTGGCTGACAGTTTGAATCAGCTACCAAGTGCAAAAAGAATACCTTAACATAATTTTTTTGTAAACTTCAAGTATGTTAACAATTCTTGATCTGTTTGTAGAACAATATCTTTGAAGAAATAGTTTTATCCACATCTTTTAAACAGGAAGAATGTGCAGTTAAGAGAGATAGTAAAACAAAAAGCACATTTTCTTTAGAATTAAGAAGAACTGTTTCAGTTATTAGCATTATTGGTCATGCTATTTGTGCAAAAAGCTTCTTAAAATAAATTAGGGATGGTTGCAAAACTAAGGATTATGATTTAGAATATAACCAGCATCAACAATGCCGTGTTGTTGGACTAGCTTTTTTTTTCCTGAAGTCCCCGCCACTTCCGAAGTTTCTCTCAACTGCATACAGTTTTCGTAGTGCGCAGGATGTTTGTGCTTTAAATGGCTAAACAAATTCGACGTGTTTCCTCCCTTACCCGAAACAACGTGCTTGCATGACTTGCAGAATATGGTCGTCTGATTCACATCTTCTTTTTTATAACCGAAGTAATTCCAAACAACAGAAGTTGCTCCTTTTTTAGGAATTAAATCGGGAGGTAGTTCCGCGACACTCTTGTGGTCTTCCATGCTTGCTCGCGCCCGCAATGCTTCACATGGCTCAGTGCTGCGCAGGTTAGACGCAGTCAAATGACGTCATCATAGGATGCCGCAATATAATTTTTTTCACCGGTGTCAAAAAATCCACCGGTATTATCGTAAACGAGACGATATGGCCCACTCCTACACACGTGTACAGTATATACTAATGTACATACATATGTAAATACACACACAAACGTATATATGCACGTGCATATATAAACATACAATTGGGGTGAAATAAGTATTTGTTATACTGCCAGTTTTACGGGTTCTTCCACCTACAAAGAATGGAGAGGTCGGTTATTTTTTCTCGTTCAACGTGAGAGACAGAATGTAAAAATAATAATCCAGAAAATCACATTGTTTGATTTTTATTTGATACAATAGAAAAACTTGGCTTAATTTTTGGTACAGAAACCTTTGTCTGCAGTTACAGAGGTCAGATGTTTCCTGTAGTTGTGGACCAGGTTTGGACTGCAACAGGGATGTTGGCCCGCTCCTCCTCACAGATCTTCTCCAGATCTTTCAGGTTTCGAGCCTGTTGCTGGTCAACATTGAGTTTCAGCTCCCTCCAAAGATTTTCTGTTGGGGTCAGGTCTGAAGACTGGCTAAGCCCCTCCAGGACCTTGAAATTCTTCTTACGGAGCTACTCCTTAGTTGTCCTGGCTGTGTTTTGGGCCATTGTTTCTGGAAGACTCAGCCACGACCCTTTAATGCTCTTACTGAGGGAAGGATGATGTTGGCCAAAGTCTGACGATACATGACGCCATCCATCCTCCCTTCAATACGGTGCAGTCATCCTGTCCACTTTGTAGAAAAGCATCCCAAAATATGATGTTTCCACCCCCATGCTTCACAGTTGGGATGGTGTTCTTGGAGTTGTATTCATCCTTCTTCTTCCAAACACAGCGAGTGGAGTTGATAACCAACCAGTTCTATTTTGGTCTCATCTGACCACAGGAACTTCTCCCATGCCTCCTCTGGATCATCCAGATGGTCACTGGTTGACTTCAAACGGGCCTGGACATGTGCTGCATGAGCAGGTGGACCCTGAGTGCCCTGCAGGATATCTTAAACCATGACTGTGAGTGTTACTAATGGTCCTCTTTGAGACTGTGGTCCCAGCTCTCTTCAGGTCATTGATCAGGTCCTCCCGTGTAGTCCTGCCTGTTCTCAGAATTATCCTTGCCCCATGAGGCGACATCTTGCATGGAGCCTCAGACTGAGGAAGGTTGACAGTCATCTTCTGTTTCTAATAACTGCACCAACAGTCGCTGTCTTCTCACCAAGCTGCTTGCCTCTTGTCCTGTGGTCCATCCCAGTCTTCTGCAGGTCTACAATTCAGTCCCTGGTGTTCTTAGGCAGCTCTTTGGCCTTGACCATGGTGGAGAGGTCAGAGTGTGATTGATTTGAGTGTGGACAGGTGTCTTTTATACAAGGTGCAGTTATTACAGGTAATGAGTGCAGAATAGGAGGGCTTCTTATAGACAAACTAACTGGCCTGTGAGAGACACAATTCTTGCCGGTTGGTTGGTGATCAAATACTTGTTTCATGAAATAAAAAGGAAAATAATCATTTAAAATCATTCAATGTGATTATTTTGGCGTTTTTATGTACGGTACATTCTGTCTCACAGTTGAAGTGTACATACGATAAAAATGACAGACCTCTCCATTCTTTGTAGGTGGGAAAACTTACAAACTCAGTAATCAAATACTTGTTTCCCCCACTGCAACATGCACACACACCCCTGCGCATAGTGTTCACACATATTTTTACTACGCAGAGGACAGAGGTGGAGGATGACGCTGTAGCACCTCCTAAACAGAAGGAGGACCCCCCAACACACACACACACACAATAAATAAAACTAAATAAAAGCGATGTAATGAGAAAAGAGCTGCAGCTGAATTACTTATCTGCGTCAATACTTCAGGGGGCGTGGCTAGAAAAGTCTAGAATTCACAGTGTTCTCACAAAGTGCAGGTGCACAGGGAGATCGATCAAACTGGTTCTCACTTACCTGCTCATATATTTTACCTACATTATATATTTCATTATATATTTTATATACATTATATATTTTATATACATTATATATAAATATATAACAGAACACCGTCTTACCGTCCTCTCCGTCCAGAATGTTCGGCGGAGGCATTTCCAGTATTTTCTTCAGAACCACGGGGAACGAGGCGGGAAGTAGCCCGGCTGGACTCAGCTGCACGTGAACGGTTTCTCCCGACATGTTGTCTTCTTGTTCACGGCTAAAGCAGCTAAAACTCAAAGCTATCAGCTGCAGCAGCTACTGTCTAAACACAGGAAGGAAACGGAACCAACAGCCCCGGACTGCTCGGCAGGTTCTGCTGTTCGGAACAGACTACAGTAGTTCTCTAACAACAAACTTACACCAACGACCCAGCACAAGTCTGCATCGTTCTTCTTTTGTGGCGGAAACGTGTTCGTACGTCACGTGACCGTTCAGGTGTTACACCATATTCTGTGACCTATCGTATATTGTGACCATAGGAGGCGCTGTTGCATTTTTACATCATACTTTGCCATACAGTATTTGTTAAAAAATATATGAAGTAGCTTAATGTGTAATGTATTAGAGTTAGAAAAATTAGAAAGAGTTATTCATTTTGTTCTGTTACTTTATTATTGTTTGAACTAATTGTTTGAAAAAGGGGGCAGATAAGATTTTTTTCTTCTTTCTGCTACCTTTCATTTTGTTTACATTTTGTATTCTTATCGTTTATGGGATTGTTTGTATTGTATTTTAAAATGAATAAATTTTATAAATAAATATTTGATTAACACTATCATATTGTGTTACCATCTATATTTTCATAATAGTCATGATATTAGTGATCAGATTTTACTTTTTATTCTTTGGAGGAAGGAAAGAGAGTCAGCCTTGCATTCCTCCAAAAAATAAAAAAACATCTGCCCACTAAAATCATGATTATGATGGAAATATAGACGTAACAGAATACGACAATGTTAATCAGTTATTGCAAAGTATGATGTAAAAACGCAACAGCGTCCCCTATGGTTACAATATACAATAGGTCACAGAATATGGTGTAACACCGGCTCTGTTCGTGTGCGCGTGATGCTCGGTAGTTACACAAGCACCAGATGTGACGTTCACGAACGACTCGGATCTTTTGAACGGATCTTTAAAACGAACGAGTCGCAGAGATAAACTTCATGTTTCTCGTCGTGCTTTCCTCCTCACATGCAGATATGAAGAACCGAAGGGAGGGAGAATAGAAGTTGTTTTATGTGAAACGTGTGGGCTTCCCAAGTCACTACAGCCACATGTCATTACCATACCATACCATACCATTTTATTTATAAAGCACTTTAAACAGGAACAAGTCCACACCAAAGTGCTGGACAAACAAACCCGCAACAGGCAACACAGACAATGAAGTACAACACGAAAAACTAAAAACATTGCAGATCATAAATCAAACGATCCAATACAAATCAGCTGGCATTGAAAGCGATGGAGTAGTAGTGAGTTTTTAACCGGGATTTGAAAACCGAGAGGGAGGGGGCCTGTTTACCAGTACCAGTGGCGGTCCGTGGAATGTCCACCAGGGGGGGCTATTTCTCCAAAATGAAATTTTTTTCCCCAAGTTCAAACAGTTTTTTTTATTTTTTAAATCAAATGCAGATTAATACAAGGTCAACAGAACAATTATGCTCAGGAAGAGAAGAGCCAATTTGACTCACTAAAACAACAAAGAACAAACAAAAAAATATATATAAATAAATAAATGATATATAAATTATAGAAAGGAAAATAAGTGAGATTAAAACATTTCTGCAGGCAAGAGGCTTTGTTTTCATTCTCCAGATCAATACAGTGTTAAGAAATAGTAAAACACCACAAGTGACATTTAGTATATAAAATTATTAATGTTTGATCATTTTTATAAGCAAATTAAAATAAATGTAGCCATCAGAGTCCGTTACTGTACTGTACAACCTGCGCTGGCAACCTAGCTCCACAAACAAACAAAGACAAAAACAAACTAACCAGTTGCCACTTTTAGAATAAACAATCAGCTGAAGGCTTTTATCACTAACAGAGCGCCTAAAAGTGGAGAGGATATCAGTCAGGAATGGTAATATATAAGCATTAGATAAAGGCTAGCATTAGCATGTTAGTTCCAAAAAAAATAACCAGTTGCCACTTTTAGAATAAACAGTCAGCTTCCACAAACAGCCATCTAATTTGAGAGGCATATCAGTCAGAAATGCAAATAGACATTAGATAAAGGGCTTTCAATGATTTAAAACTTACCTGAGCAAGCCTGCTTGAGTCACTGACCGCACGGCTCATTTTCCAGACAAAAAATAAATAAAATTTATTAAATAAATAAACGGCCGGAAACCATACCTGTCAAGTCTCCCGTTTTGGCCGGGAAACTACCGGATTTTACCCCTCTTTCCCGTCGTCATCCCGAATTATTATTTTCCCGGAAATTTCCCGTATTATAATATTATTAAAAAAAAAACATTCCAGTGCCTCTGAATTATGTCACTAGCCTCGCAAGAACTGCCACCTGCAGTAGCCTCGGTGGCAGTTCTCACGATGTTAGTGCTGGCAGCGGAACCCGGAAAAACACATCAGAAATGGATTAATGTAACGAGAGAAAAGGCATCCCTGTCAAAAAAGTTAAGACTTCGTGTAAATATCTTGAAAAAATGGGACAGCGAATTTACTTTTCCTAAAAGAAGAGTAGGGTGGGGCACAATTACGCGTTTTGTAAGATTTGTAACTGCGACTTTAGTGTCTCTCATGGGGGAAGGAACGTGTCCGTCAGCATGAAAAATCCGTCAAGCACAACGGTAGGCCTATCAGATTGTGACCACATTGTATTGTATTGTATAATCTTATTCATTTCATATTAAAAACAATGACAATTTTTTTTAAAGAAAAATTAAACAAAACAAAATGAAAGGAAGCAGAAGAAGAAAACATTTCTTATCATATGAATGAATGAATGAATATCGTTATTGGCAATTTATTGCACCAGGGTACAAAGTTCTGCAATTGGCGCACGCACCATCTGAAGAGGGACGTACGCACGGAAAGTCGCAGCAGTCTGGAACAGCGCCACCACAATAAGATAAGGAAAAAGGAAAACACAATAGGTATCATTTGTGATATTCAAAAAAAGAATCTATCAAAGATTGCCTTAAGACACTCTATGATAAAGTCCCAAAAACTCTATCAGCATTAAGCACAACCAGACAAGACATTGTTGCAGTTTGACGACATGCAAGGAGATCAAAGAGTCTGTGAGCAACATTCAGATAGCACAGTTCAGCAGTTGTTCAGCTTGGCGCCTCCGAGCACACCCACAGAGATCTCTGGGGGGGGGGGGTCAGCAAGGTCTCTCAGCTTCACTCCAGGAGAATAGTTTCCAGACAGCCTTCTTTTCAAGGTCGTGTGCAGAAACCAGATTAGATAGTTCTTTTGTTTATCTTCAATCCAGGCCACAGTGTTCTTTTTGACTGCAGCCTTCCAAGTCCAGGTGCTGTTCAGGTCCAAAATCGCCGAATCATATGAGGTTCCGAGCTACGAACCCCCATCTGTGCCCTGATTGAGGCCGGGCGGCTGTAAACGAGTTCCAAAGCGCACCGCAGGTCCGCGGTGGTCTACCGCTGCTCCCATCGTGCGGTTCAGTTCGTACAACAGCTGGGATGAGGAGCTCACAGCCCGGATCAGAGAATCTTGCTGATCAGGAAGTTTGGCCAGCGCGCTGATAGCCGCCGAAGTCTTCCTCAGCTTCCAGTAACAGACAGCTCCGCTGACGCCAAAAAACAGAGCAGCTGCCACCAATATCCCAATTATCCACAAATCTTCCACGTCTTCGACAGACAAGACGGTCAAACACATAGGTTGCCACTGTCCCCACGAGTCCATCATGTATCCGACAGCGTGCGTGTCAGAGGGGCAGACCGCTTCTCCTGGCCCGGTCCGCTTCGTGGAAAAAATCTTATCTATAGAGGAAACAGCCCAATTTATTAAATCCATCGCAAATTGGTTCGAGTGAGCGCTGAAGAGTCACGGACGAGACAAAAAGCAAGCAGGGAGGAGGAAAACTTAAGGAGGAGAGGAGCAAAAAGATATGCGACTTGCTTTGCCGAGAGCGGAAGTAGTAATCAAACAATTTATCAAGTTATCAAACAATCAATTCAAACTATCAATTCAAACATAAATATACTTATTTGTAATACAAAATTAAACAGTCTCATCAGAGATATACAGTCACATCAAAATATCTAATATAATTAGTTAAATTAGAATCAACTTAAATGTAACTCTTCAATAAAATAGTTTTAATAATTTTCTTAAATATTAGTATGGACTTCACATTTTTACATTGTCCTCTAGTCCATTCCAAAGATCAATTCCTCTTATTGTAGTAGACCTACCCTTTAAACTGGTTCTAAACTTAGGTTTAACAAACATTTCCATTCCCTTTAAATTATAGCAACTAATCCTTTTCACAAAATAGGTTTGAATGTTAGATAGACACACAAACATAACTGGTTTGTAAGTGGCTGATAGGTAGTTATTTTAGATTTCTTGTAAACCTGTCTTAAAATGTAAGGGGTCCTGGACTTTGGTTGGGTAGTGGGATGGCTCGGAGTACCCGGCAGAAAATTTCCCTTATTTTTAAATCCAAAACTTGACAGGTATGCCGGAAACACGCGATCGGTAGGTAGAGCTCACGTTGGATGTCTTCAGGGCGGTGAAAACTGCGCCCAGCATTGTCCCATCGTTTTGTAACGTCGTGGAATAACTGTGCATGCGCCACTTATAACGAGAGTCAATGGATAAAATCAGAGCGCCTCCAAAACAGGAAATACGTCACCAATCAGAAAACGTTTTTTTTTTAACAAACAATATAACTCATCATTACTCATAAAATATTAATCCTACACAACTAAAAACATATACGCATATATTTCGAAATATTTTTATTTTATTATTTCATTTTTATTAAATTTTTTTTTAAAGTCTTCAATGTAACATGGTCCAGAATTTTTCATTCAACCTTTATTTAGTCAGGTAAATCTTATTGAGTCTCGCGGACTCATTTACAAAAGTGACCTGCTAAAACTAAAGAATGATGAACAGCAATGGTAGAATTTCTTTAAACAATAAACAATAGAAAAACAAAATAATTTCCAGTGGGGCGGCACCCTAGCGCCCCCTATTGGTTGACCGCCCCTGGTCATTACTGTACATCCAGTCAATGACTCATTTTCAATGTAGTTAATGAAATTGTTCACTATGGCTTTTAGCGTCTGGTGGTCACACTGACCAGACACTATATTTTCAAATTCTCATGACATAAAATAAAATAACTAAAGTCGATAAAGAAATATACTTAACTCTAAACATAATACTGTAATAAATAAAAACATGTCATGTACAAAGCAAAACAAAGCATGTACAGGTAGTCCCTGACTTACAAACGAGTTCCGTACCTACGGGCCGTTCGTAAGTCGAAAATTCGTAAGTAGGATCACATACAAAAAATATATATATTTTTTATAAATAAATAGATGTACAGTACTGTACAGTTACCAAGCACTTAGACTATCCTAACACAGTTTTTAAAGATGAAGGAGTGAGTTGAATTGTCTCCCTTTCACATAAAGGGAGCTAGCTCCCTTTATGTGAATGGAGCCTGCTAGGGAGGAGGGAGACAATTCAACTCACTCCTTAACTGTGTTAGGATAGGCTAAGTGCTTGGTAACTGTACAGTACTGTACATTTATTTATTTATTATTTTAAAAAAAATATATATATTTTTTTTTTATGAGATGCGTTCGTAAGTCTGAAACGCCGTAAGTCGGGGTCGTCATAAGTCGAGGACTGTACTTGTTATTGGGGGACACTGAGGCACCCCTTCCATGCATTTGTATGGGTTTTTTATGCAACATGTTCACATTATAACATGCAGTATTTCGTTTGTAAAACATCTCGAAAGTATGCTGTCCAGCTGAGTAGACATGTAAAGTTCTTGAATAAATAAATTTTTTATAAGAACAATTTTTCCAGCCTTTTCAAATGCACAAAAAAAACGAAAACACAAAAAAATCCTGGATGAAAATAGAATCCATGCATGAAAGGGTTTTGACAGTTGAAGCCATAAGAGTCAGAGTCAGAGAGTCTTTATTGTCATTTGCAACGCATGTGGTACATGTGATGAAAACGAGATTATGTACACGGGGTCCCAGTTACATTCCAACAACAAATGCAAGAGAAAAACAGTAATAACATCTAGAATTAACTAAGAAAAACATCAACTAGTAATACACTAAGCCTAATATAGTGGAAATAAACAGCAGCACGAACATGAGTTTGTATGAGCAGATGGTCACAGATGAACACAGATGAACACAGCAACAAGAAAACAGATCAGCATCAGCACAATGTGATATTTTGCAGTGTTTATTTTTTATTTTATTTTTATTTATTCATGAGTCTAACAGCCTCAGGGTAGAAGCTGTTCCTCAGTCTAGTGGTTCTACATTTGATGCTCCTCAACCTCCGTCCTGAGGGGAGTGGGGCAAAGAGTGAGTGTGCTGGGTGAGTGAGGTCTTTCATGATGCAGGTGGCTCTTTTCCTGCATCTGGAGGTGTAAATGTCTGTGATGGTGGGGAGACTGACTCCAACAGACTTCTGTGCAGCCTTCACCACTCTCTGTAGAGCTTTCCTCTCTTCAACTGTGCAGCCTCCATGCCACACGTTGATGCTGGAGCACAGGACGCTCTCCACTGCACACCTGTAGAAGGAGGTGAGAACTGGGCTGCTCAGACCAGCTCGTCTCAGCCGTCTGAGGAAGTAGAGTCTCTGATGACCTTTCTTGATCAGGCTGGTGGTGTTGTTGCTCCAGCTGAGGTTATCATTCATGTGTACACCCAAGTATTTGTAGCTGGAGACCACTTCCACTGCAGATCCACCTATTTTCAGTGGGGCGTGGGTGTGTTTATTCCTTCTGAAGTCCACAATCATCTCCTTTGTCTTCTTCACATTCATGTGAAGATTATTCTCTTTGCACCAGCTCTCCAGGTGTTCCACCTCCTGTCTGTAGCTGGACTCATCATTGTTTGTGATGCATCCCACCACCGCTGTATCATCTGCAAACTTAACAATATGACAGCCTGGAAGTGTGGCTGTACAATCATATGTGAGCAGAGTGAACAGAAGGGGGCTCAGCACACATCCTTGAGGAGAGCCAGTGCTGAGGGTTATGGTGGAGGAGGAGAAGTTGTGGATCTTCACGGACTGTGGTCTGTCTGTTAAGAAGTCTAGTACCCAGTTACAAATGGAGGGGCTTAGTCCAAGTGTAGATAGTTTGTCTATCAGAGTTTGGGGGATCATGGTGTTGAAGGCAGATGTGAAGTCCACAAAGAGCAGACGCACGTATGAGTCCTTCTGATCCAGGTGGGTGAGAGCAGTGTGGACCACGGAAGAGATGGCGTCCTCTGTTGATCGGTTCTCGCGGTATGCATATTGATGAGGGTCCTCGTTGATGTTGACGGTTGCCTTGATGTGGGACATGACCAGTTTCTCAAAACATTTAGCGACTATCGGGGTGAGGGCCACCGGTCTATAGTCATTCAGACCAGTCACTGTGGAGCTCTTTGGGACTGGGATGATGGTCGCGGTCTTCAGGCAGGTGGGAACTGACTCCAGTGCAAGTGAGGTGGTGAAGATGTCAGCCAGCACCTCACAGAGCTGGTCCGCACATTCCTTCAGAACTTTCCCTGGGATGTTGTCTGGTCCGGTTGCTTTATGAGGATTAATCTTTCTGAGACTGCCTCTCACTTCTGCTGCGGTCACTCTGAGATGCTCTTCATCTGGTGATGAGGTGAGTCTGGTGCTAGCTGGTCTGTTTGGATCATCAAAACGTGCATAAAACTTATTGAGGGCATCAGGCAGAGATGGGTCCCTGGGGCATTGTTTGTTCTTGCCTTTGTAATCTGTTATGCATTTAATACCCTTCCACATGCTCCGTGGGTCTTGTGAGGTGAACTGTCCCTCAATCCTCTGTGCATACGTGGCCTTGGCCTTCTTAATGCCTTCCCCCAGTTCTTTCCTGCTCTTTCTCAGCTCCTCTTTATCTCCGGACTTGAATGCAGTGTCCCTGGCTGCTAGCAAGGCGCAAACTTCTTTATTTAACCAGGGTTTTCGGTTCGGGTAAGATTTAACATATTTTTTTATGGATACATTTTCAGAGCATGTACTGATGTAGCCCAGGACTGAGGAAGCATAAAGTTCCAGGTCAACTGAGATCCCATCAGTAGCTGCTTCTCTGAAAACAGACCAGTTTGTCTTCTCAAAACAGTCTCTCAGCATGGGGGTACTATCTTGAGGCCAGATTCTTATCTCTCTTTGTTCCGGCTTGGAGCGCCTGAGTGGGGGGAGCTGTCTTGGGGCCAGGATCAAAGAGCAGTGATCGGAAGCTCAGAGCGTTGGGCGTGTCTTCGCTGTGTACGCCCCCTTTACATTAGTGTAGACTTGGTCAAGCGTTTTATCTCCTCTTGTTGCTGTGAAAACGTGCTTATTGAAGGCTGGGAAAACTAACATGTACAGTGTATGTGTAGCTGATATGTATGGGACGGGATTTTGTGTGTCCTGAAACCCCCCCAAAAAACAAGAAAAGAAGTCATCAGTTGAATCAAAATGCTGCTGCCAGAGGATCACCTCTCTCCAGTTTTAGTTTCTCTACAATGGCTCCCTGTCAAATCCAGAATAAAATTCAAAATCTTACTTCTAACCTACAAAGCTCTCAACCTAGCTCCATCTTATATTACATATATTATTGTTCCATATTTTCCTAACAGAACACTTCACTCTCAGACTGCAGGTCTACTTGTGGTTTCTAGAGTTTCTAAAAGCAGAATGGGAGGAAGATCTTTCAGTTCTCAGGCTCCTCTCTTGTGGAACCAACTTCCAGTTTCTGTCCATGAGGCTGACACATTGTCCAGTTTGAAGACTGGAATTAAGACTTTCCTTTTTTTTTAAATATATTTTTTAAATAAATCCTATAGTCAGGGTTGACTTGGGTTTCCTGAGCTGTCCCTTAGTTGTGCTTCTATAGGCTTAGACTGCTGGAGGACAAACTGACCACAGTTTTTCCACTCTGCTACTGTCTTTACTTTGCTCAATTGTTTTGTATTTGCAAATATTGTTTTTTTAATCTTTAACATGTTTTTTTTTTTTTTTTTAATCTTTCTTCCAATAGAAAATAAATCTGGACCTGCCAAATCTGGACCCTCAGCAGGGTACTGGAGGGTGCGTGGGAGTTTGCCCAACCAGTTTACATGTGCTTTGTGGACTTAAAGAAGGCATTCGACTGCGTCCCACGGGGGGTACTCCGGGAGTATGGGGTACCAGGCCCATTGATATGGGCTGTTAGGTCCCTGTACGACCGGTGTCAGAGCTTGGTCCACATTGCCGGCAGTACCATACCATACCATTTTATTTATAAAGCACTTTAAACAGGAACAAGTCCACACCAAAGTGCTGGACAAACAAACACGCAACAGGCAACACAGACAATGAAGTACAACACGAAAAACATAAAAACATTGCAGATCATAAATCAAACGATCCAATACAAATCAGCTGGCATTGAAAGCGATGGAGTAGTAGTGAGTTTTTAACCGGGATTTGAAAACCGAGAGGGAGGGGGCCTGTTTGATGAGCAGCGGTAACTCGTTCCAGAGTCTTGGGCCTGCTACAGAGAACGCCCTGTCACCCCTGCGCTTAAGGCGAGTTTCTGGAACTATTAAGAGTACCTGATCCTCTGACCTCAAAGCACGTGGAGGGACATATGGGTGTATCAGATCCGAGAGATAGGCGGGGGCGAGACTGTTCAGCGATTTGTAGACATACATGAGAATTTTGAATTGGATTCGAAGATGAACCGGTAGCCAGTGAAGGGAGGCCAAGACTGGTGTAATGTGCTCTCTTTTGCGTGTGCTGGTTAAAAATCGGGCAGCTGCGTTCTGAACCAGTTGTAATCGTGCAATGGTGGCTTGACTGACGCCAAACAGAAGTGAATTGCAGTAATCAAGCAGTAAGGCAGTAAGTCAGGCTCGTTTCCTGTGAGAGTTGGACTCCGCCAAGGTTGCCCTTTGTCACCGATTCTGTTCATAACTTTTATGGACAGAATTTCTAGGCGCAGCCAAGGTGTTGAGAGGATCCGTTTTGGTGGCCTTAGAATCTCTTCTCTGTTTTTTGCAGATGATGTGGTCCTATTGGCTTCATCAGTTCGTGATCTACAGCTTTCGCTGGAGCGGTTTGCAGCCGAGTGTGATGCGGCCGGGATGAGGATCAGTTCCTCCAAATCCGAGGCCATGGTCTTGAGCCGGAAAAGGGTAGCATGCCCTCTCCGGGTCGGGGAGGAGGTCCTGCCCCAAGTGGAGGAGTTTAAGTATCTCGGGATCTTGTTCACGAATGAGGGAAAACTGGAGCGTGAGATCGATAGGCGGATAGGTGCAGCGTCCGCAGTGAAGCGGGCGCTGTACCGGTCTGTCGTGGTGAAGAGAGAGCTGAGTCGAAAGGCAAAGCTCTCAATTTACCGATCGATCTACGTTCCCACCCTCATCTATGGTCATGAGCTTTGGGTTGTGACCGAAAGAACAAGATCTCGGATACAAGCGGCTGAAATGAGTTTTCTCCGCAGGGTGTCTGGACTCTCCCTTAGAGATAGGGTGAGAAGCTCAGTCATCCGGGAGGGACTCGGAGTAGAGCCGCTGCTTCTCCACATCGAGAGGAGCCAGTTGAGGTGGCTCGGGCATCTGGTTAGGATGCCTCCTGGACGCCTCCCTGGTGAGGTGTTCCGGGCATGTCCCACCGGGAGGAGACCCAGAGGAAGACCCAGGACACGCTGGAGGGACTATGTTTCTCGGCTGGCCTGGGAACGCCTTGGGATTCCCCCGGAGGAGCTGCTCCAAGTGGCTGGGGAAAGGGAAGTCTGGTTCTCCCTATAGGCTGCTACCCCCGCGACCCGACCCCAGATAAGCGGAAGAAGATGGATGGATGGATGGACCTGCCATTCTGTTCATTTGCCTGTCCTCTCAAACCAGCAGATGGCCGTGTGTCCTGAGCCGGGTTCTGCTGGAGGTTTCTTCTTGTTAAAAGGGAGTTTTTCCTTTCCACTGTCTCTTTTGTGCTTGTGCAGGATGGGAGACTGTGAAGAAGTGAAGATTCAATTAAATCTGCTGCTTCCTTAGAGAATTTCTTACTAATTGGCTTTTATAATATACAAGTGGTGGTCATAAAATTAGAATTAAAATTTTGATTTATTTCAGTAATTCTATTCAAAAAGTGAAACTTGTATATTATATTCATTTATTACACACAGACTGATACATTTCAAATGTTTATTTCTTTTAATGTTGATGATTATAACTGACAGCTAATGAAAACCACAAATTCAGTGTCTCAGAAAATTAGAATATTGTGAAAAGGTTCAATATTGAAGACACCTGGGGCCTCATGTACAAAGACTTGCGTGGATTTCCTACTGAAAAGTGACGTACGGTCAAATCCAGAAAAGTGTGTACGCACAAAAAAATCCAGATGTATCAAACTGTGCGTACACCGGAATCCACGCACATTCCTTTTGTACATCACAATCAACGTGGAACTGAGCGCACGTGAGACACCTCCCCTGACACGCCTTCATTTACATATGTTAAACAGATGCAAATTACTTCCTGCATGTGTGAAGGACATGTTTGTTTGATCCCTGCGCGATCAGAAATTATTTCTAGATTCAGGAAAATAATGAATTTAATATAATATGAGTGAGGAAAATAATCCTAAGTAAGAATAGTAATAAAATGTGTTCATCACGCAAAGAACGAGTGATTGTGTGTCGGTATTTGTGTGTGCGCGCACCCTGCTTTGGTGCGCCAGCTCATCCATTCATTCTGAGTGAAAATATTAACTTTGCGCACGGGTTTATTACCATAATTACTGTAAACACAGAGGAACTTAGATGTTTGGTAGAACATAGATCTTTGTTTATTTAATAGATGATATGAAGAAACGGGTCTGTGCGTCTCAGTGGAGAGTTTTCATGACATGACGTGATGTTGGAGTCTCCAAACGCTGCGCGCGCCACATTGTGCGCAATCTGTTTGTCTGTGAAGCCTTTACTCTCCTACAAGTTATATATGGTGTACTTTCACGTGTCATTTTGGAGAAATCTACAATAAACGCAGATTATTAAACACCTCCACTGCCGTGTAACACCGGCGTGGGTGCGCGCGCGCTCCAAAGCGCGACCACTCAGCCTTTGGAATCATATGGATGAGACATTCCATTAAATATGATCAGGCTTTGTGTGGACTGGACAGCCCTGATCGGCCTGCAGCTCCCTCAGGAAAGCTCCTGTGGAACAGTTTGATCGCTGCTTCTGCAGGTGCACACGTGATGCACGGCTCCTGTTGCTCCAGAGCGCAGCAGTGCCAAACTGAAAAATGATTATTTCTGGAAACGGCTGATAAGCCATATCATAGATCAGAAAATTATATCTGTTTATAAATAAATGCTCTGCGTGTTACAATATTTATTATATCCTCCAGTAAGGCTGAATCCGTTCCTGTTAAATGTATTTGTTGCACAACTTTGCGCGTCCTTTATTTGCGTCCATGTGGATGTAATAATTGTTATCATGTGTGTTTGGTGGGAATATTAATCATTTTCACATCATGAACAGTTAATAATAATAATAATAATAATGAATTCAATTTATAACGCACTTTTCATTAATGTAAATCTCAAAGTGCTACAAGGTGCAACATAATTGAATGTCAATAAAACAAATAATAAAACAATTAAAATCAACAACAGTATCAGCTAAGATCAAAAGTAGAATCATGAGGAGGTAGTGTAAGCTCGGTTGAATAGAAAGGTCTTCAAGCCGCTCTTAAAGTCAACCACAGACTGTGGGGCTTCAGTTTCTCTGAATCACCTGTAAGTGTCGCCAAAGGAACAAGAACCACAGAAACGTGCGTACGCCAACAGGGGAGCTGGCGTGGAAATGTACTTGGATGCGCACATATTCACGTTCAGTTCAGTTTTGATACATACGGGGTTTTGCGTGGATGGTGCCGTACGCAAGGTTTTTGTGCGCACGCACGGTTGATACATGAGGCCCCTGGTGCCACACTCTAATCATCTAATTAACTCAAAACACCTGCAAAGGCCTTTAAATGGTCTCAGTCTAGTTCTGTAGACTACACAATCATGGAGAAGACTGCTGACTTGACTGTTGTCCAAAAGACGACCACCTTGTACAAGGAGGACAAAATGGTAATGGGTAAATGGAGCTTATTTATATAGCGCTTTCCAGCCCCCTGTGAGGAGCCCTAAAGCGCTTTACAATACCAGCCATCCACCCATTCATTCAGACATTCATACACCGGTAGTGGTAGCCTGCCTTGCAAGGCGCCATCCAGACCTACCGGGAGCAACTCGGGGTTAAGTGTCTTGCCCAGGGACACAACGACACATGGTGGGCGGATGCGGGATTCGAACCTCCAACCTTCCGATCAGGGGTCGACTGCCATTACCACTACACCACAGCCGACAAGACACAAAAGGTCATTGCTAAAGAGGCTGGCTGTTCACAGAGCTCTGTGTCCAAGCACATTAATAGAGAAAAGAAGGGAAAGAAACAATGTGTTTAAAAAAAGTGTACAAGCAAAAGGGGTAACTGTACCCTGGAGAGGATGGTTGTTACGACCCAGCTCAGCCAGGAGAAGGGGAGGTAACATTAAAAACCCAGATGGAACAGGTTTGAATAAAAGTAACAATTTAACTGGTCAGTTTAAAATAAAAGTTAACATTAACAAAAGGTACTTTCAAAGTACCCATTACAACAAAGTTTTCACAATCAAGTCCATAACAAAATTAAAGTTAACCAATGAATGAATACTCAAAACCAAATTTACAAGGAGTCAAAACAAAAGTAAACAAGTAAGCCTGTTTTTAGGGCCGTAACAATGGTGAAACAAAACCCATTCCAAAATGTGGAGGAGATTCACAAAGAGTGGACTGCAGCTGGAGTCAGTGCTTCAAGAACCACCACGCACAGACATATGCAAGACATGGGTTTCAACTGTCACATTCTGTGTCAAGCCACTCTTGAACAAGAGACAGCGTCAGAAGCGTCTCACCTGGGACTGCTGCTGAGTGGTCCAAAGTTATGTTCTCTGATGAAAGTACATTTTACATTTCCAAGGTCCCAGAGTCTGGAGGAAGAGGAACAGAATCCATGTTGCTTGAGGTCCAGTTTCCACAGTCAGTGATGGTTTGGGGCCATGTCATCTGCTGGTGTTGGTCCACTGTGTTTTCTGAGGTCAAAGGTCAATGCAGTCATTTACCAGGAAGTTTTAGAGAACTCCATGCTTCCTGCTGCTGACCAACTTTATGGAGATGATGATTTAATTTTCCAACAGGACTTGGCACCTGCACACAGTGGCAGAGCTAACCTGGTTTAAGGACCATGTATCAATGTTCTTAATTGGACAGCAAACTCACCTGACCTTAACCCCATAGAAAATCTGAGGTATCGTGAAGAGGAAGATGTGATACACCTGACCAACAGTTCAGAAGAGCTGAAGATCACTCAGAGCAACCTGGGCTCTCAGAACACCTGAGCAGTGACACAGACTGATCCACTCCATGCCACACTGCATTGATGCAGTAATGCAGGCAAAAGAAGCAACAACTAAGTATTGATGCTGTACATGCTCATAGTTTTCAGTTGGCCAAAGTTTCTAAAAATCTTATTTTTTGACAATATTCTAATTTTCTGAGATACTGAATTTGTGGTTTTCATTAGTTGTCAGTTATCATTAAAATAAATAAACATTTGTAATATATCAGTCTGTGTGTAATGAATATAATATACAAGTTTCACTTTTTGAATGGAATTACTGAAATAAATCAACTTTTTCATGACATTCTAATTTTATGACCAGCACCTGTAGACGAACATTTTAATTCAGTGCGCTGAGATGACTTCTGTCGTGATTTGGTGCTATACTGTAAATAAATTGAATTGATCTTGGGATATGGGGCGGGATTAAGACTTAAAAAAAAAACATGTAAACAGCAGAGTAAAAATGATGGTTCTGTTGCGTCTTCGACTGCAGGGTTCACATCTAAAATTTTATGTAGTTTGTACTCAACTGGAGTCAGATATCAGCTTCTATTTTGAAAGCACTTCGAAAGCGTTACCACAGTAATTCCTGGTGTTTGGGCACACAACAGAACCGCCCGAGGGCTGGCTTCATGGTCATGTTCAAAATGGAGGCTGGTTCAGTTGGGCTCACAGTATTTCAACTCCTGAAAAAAGGTCCAGTGCACACGTAACACGTAATAAATCAGTCAAGCGTGTGTTTTTTTTCTGAATGTTTTATTAATTGCTTTCCAAGTGTTTTGGTCCAATTGTGTGATCATGGATTTCCAACCAGAGCAAACAAAATAAAAACAAAAGGATAAACAGAAAAACAAGGTAGAAGAGTTTTTTGCTCATCCTTCCAACCCTGCTGACTTTACTAAAGGTGCTGAGAATCACTGAAACCGTTTCCAGGATCACAGACTGACGATGAGTTCAGGCTGCAAATGAAAGAACTGCTGGGAGAGGAACGAGACGACCTGGAGCTGTAAGCAAGTTGACTGAACTACAAGCAGCTCGTCAACACATCGACTTTGAGCCACGTGACGTTCAGGAAAAAGCTTAACTCAGTTTCTGCTTTCCTCGATTTGTCCCTAACAATATTTTTGTGATCAAATTAAGATTTTTTTTTTTTTAGCAAAAACCATTTGATACTGGAGAGACAGGTTATTCAGAAGTTATTAAAGCTGGTTGTCAGTGTATTAGTGTTGCCTCGTCACGTTTGCTTCTGTCCAGACTGAAAGTAAATGTACAGAAAAACACCTTCCCATGACGTTGCTTTTCATTCGCAGCCTTTAACACATCGAGGCACGCACTTGTGCTTGTCTTTTAAATAATTATCTCTCAAACACTGAACAGAAGGTTCATGTTAACGCACCTTTACCTTAATCAACATTTAATTAAAGGCTGGTATTTACACAGGTCATTGTGTGAAGGTTTGATCCATTCTTTTCAGTGTTTCTGATGTTCCAGCCACACTTTATTTGATCCCTCTCTGCTTCGGACTGAAAATAAAGGTCTGAACGAGTGCGGGTCACACACTCAACTTTAAATCCTGCAAAACAAAATTGATCAGACCACAGCACATTTTCACACAACCACAAATGAAAGGACAGGCCGCCATCTCTCATCTACATTATCTTATAAGGATGTCTAAGTATTATCAGAGGTATCATATACTGTGTATAGTAAGTAGGATTATACAATAAGGGTATGTATCATCATATAGGGGAAGTATAACAAATAAGGCGCTATATGGGCCTCTGTGTATGTATGAGCACACAGCTGCATACACAGAGGCATATTTACTGTCAATTATTATATTCATAACATGGATACATATATAAAGAGCAAGTTATACATTGCAATTAACATACATATATTAATAGCATAAAGAAGAGAACTTGAATAGCAATCATTATAGTCATCATATTCATCATAATACTAGGAGTAATAATAATAAAATCCCTCAGAGGAGCTATGAGCTGAGCTGTTCCAGACCAGGGTCCAGACAGCAGAACAAGTCTGCACACATCTAAAAATGATTTAAAAAAAAGAGCTTGTTTCATGTTTAACATTCTGTTCTGTTCTATAGATTTTTCTTCTTTAAACATAAAATGCAGCGTCTCTGAATTTGGATCCAGTCTTTACAGAAATCTAAACCGATTCTGTACACACAGATACACACAGAGAGCTGCGACACATACACAGAAAAGACTTTTTTAGACTTTCTGCTGGAAACAACACCCTTTATGCTTTTATTTTGAAACCTATTACATTATCAAATTTAACCTATTAAAAAACAAAATGAACCAAAACAACAACAACCCTGTCTGGAACAACACGCATACCAATAAGAATCTTTAAAGAAATCCCTATAGTCATCTAGTTAGCGATACATGTCTTATAGCAATAAACAAGAAGTTCTATGTAATCAATACAAGTTTCAGGTTATATATTTATTGAGCTTAAACACTAAGTTATCATTTATTATTAGTAGTATGTATATTATATAGATGTATATGTGTGTATCTGAATATAGACAAACTTTTATTGTCTCTGTCCACAATAAAGGCTAGAATAAGATGACAACAAGGTTCCTGCCTGTGTGTGTGTGTGTGTGTGTAGGCACTGAATGTGTGTGTGTGAATCCTCTCCCTGACTCAGACCAGCTGGATCCCCAGAAAATGTTAGCTAAAGGGAACATCGTTTGGGTGCACAAGGGTCGCATGTATCCCTTGAAGGCTGAAGACAGTTTTATTATTATTATTATTGAATTTTGCACACACACCTGTGATGGACTGGAGACGAGTCCAAGTGTCTCCACACACACACACACACACACAGTTACTGCTGGATATGAGCACCAGTGACCCCGTGACCCGAAAGGAAACAAGCTGGTAAAGATGACGGATGGACAGATGCACACACTTTGAACTTTCTTTTAGCAACGATAAGTTAAACAATAATGTGACATCACACTAAAATAGTTTGTGAAAAAATAGTTTACCACAGAGAATAAAACCTAAATGAAATACAAACAAAATGTTTGTATTATTATAGATGCAACAATGTCTTGTTTATATGCATTTTATCCTCAAAAGTATCCACGGAGGAAACTATCTGGTCACAGCTTTACCTGGACGTGGGTTTGACAGCAGGGGGTGTGGCAGGTGGAGCAGGTGAAGCAGCATACGGAGCGCTGCAGCTCCAGGGTTTGCCCTGGACAGCTGATGTTTGAGCCAACCCTGGAGGGTTCAAGAGGACTTCATGTGTCAACTAGACGCCACAGGGTGCAGGATGGTCCTGGTTCCTGGAGTGTGTTTGGAGGAGTGCTCCAGGCCTGGAGAAGGAACCCCTGACCCGGTGAGACGGTTCCTTTTCTTTTTGTTCTAAAAGACCAAGACTAGTGAATCACATGAGCCCAAACAAACTGATTCTTTTGTATTTTGATATTTTTGAGCACACAACTGCAGACTTCTCTTTGGACATTATTATTATTATTATTATTATTAGAGATCTCTCTTCCTGGTATGAACTAGGTGAAACTAATTTATTTCACTCTTTATTTTCCTACAGAAAGTCAAATCAGTGAGGTGATTCAGTTTTGCTGAGTGTTAATTATTAATTATTGTGAAGGAGTGTGCGAGTGGCTTGATTATTTTGAAGTTTCAGTTGGAACAGCTGATTTTTGTTTATTAAATGTAGCGTGCCCCACCCACCTGCACTTCTGAGCTGACGTGTCGGAGTGACTTTTATTTGATTGTTTTAAATTGTTCTTTCCAGTGTTAATTGGGACAGGCCGTTAACGTACTCATAACCTTTAAAGGACAACACCCACCATGACACTAACAATTCACCATATTGGACAATTACTGTAATTTATTATTAGGTCTATTTTCATTTTTGCATTTGGGCCAGGCGAGGGTTAAAAAAACAAAAAAAACAACCCACTCCCGAATGAATCCGGAAACCTGGCCGAAGAGTCCCGAAGGGTCATGTGACTTTTGTTACATCGATCTCCACCCAGAAGGCAGAAGGTAGGAGTGAGTTTCCATGGAGGTTTATGAGAGAGAGTGCGTTAAAACTGCATATTTCCTGCATATTTCCTGGTGCATTTGTGTGTATATGGACCAGCGCTCTGATTTTATTTATTATTTATTTTATAACACCGCTGCGGACCTGTTGCTGCTCTCATTCATTCTGCCCAGAGGAGCGAGCCGCGAGCCGCGCGCGTCTCTGGCTCCTCGTTCTGCTGGTCACCTTTGAAGTTCCTCGTGCCGGTGTAATTTGCTCCCTGGAGTGTATGTATTTGCTCTCGTCAGCCTTGTTGCGGGGAGCACGCAGGGAGCACGCGGGGAGCAGCGCGCAGAGCTCAGCTGCGCGGCTGGCTGCCTTTCTGATCACGGGGCGAGAGAATAAAAAGCCGATGCGGAAATGAATGAATTTGTCGCGATCAAACGAATTAAACTAGTATGTCTAAGTGGATGCTCGCTAAGAATATGATAGACATGAGTGAGCGACAGCAGGATTAATCAACACAGGCAGCTTTAGGGAATATTTAAAAATGCTTCCTTTTTCTTTTCCTCGCTCGCCTGTAACTCCAAGGCGTCACTTTGGTGACGTGAATGCCCAAGTGAATGCCCATATATGGAGAGGGGCAGATTTTCCCGGAGCTGCATGCTAAAATCTGCTATAAATCATGAAATAACACATTTAGTGTTATTTCTCCACAATATAAGTAAACGCTCCTGTATTATTTTTAAATAAACTAATAAATATTAATGGCGATGCAATTTGAAAACATGGTGGGTGTTGGGCTTTAAAGTAATGATGTAAAGACGTGTACAAGCTCCTGTTTGGACGGGTTTGTTACAATAAGTTCAACAATGTTCAGTCAGGTCATCTGGACATTTCTGTCTTTTGTTGAGACGTTTCGTCCTTCATCCACAGGACTTCTTCAGTCTGAGGAGCCACAAACAAACCAATTCCCCACAAGCAGTACATGCTAATAGTGGACCAACCAGTTTGCTGGTGATGTTTTCTGGGGGCTGTCCTCTCCCCAGTCGACTCCTCCCAGGACCTGACTGAACATTGTTGGATTATCATCTGGATTATTGAGCATGACCTTTGGTAGACTATACGTTTAGTTTTCATATTCGACTCATCCATCATCTTTACCCACTTCTTCCTTTTCGGGTCACGGGGGTCACTGGTGCCCACGTCCAGCAGTCACTGTGTGAGAGGTGGGGGACACCTGGACAGGTCTCCAGTCCATCACAGGGACACAGAGACAAACGAGACAAACCATTCACTCTCTCTCAACTAGGGACAATTCAGAGTCACCGATCAGTCTAACATGCATGTTTGTGGTGTGTGGGAGGAAACCCACGCTGCACGGAGAGAACATATGAAGTCCACAAGTCAGGAGTTGAACCTGTGACTTTCTTGCTGTGAGGGACAGCTCTAACCACTGTTCAGTCATACCGCCCACATGCAAGCTTGTGTTCCTGAACGTTACTGCATCTGTGTTCACACCTGCTGCACAAACTGTTGATCAGAATCAATAACTACAGAACGGGACATGAAATGTTGCACAGGATTGTGGGCAACTGTTTTCTGTTTTACAACAAACCTTTTAATTTTCTTGTTTAGAAGGCCCATGCAGGCGTTACATTCAAAACATTCCACCAATATGGCAGAAAATATATCAAGGAAGTGTACCCCACCTTGGAAAAATAAAAAAAGACCATGAAACTCCATGTGTAAAAACCCAGTGAAGGACAGAAACTAGGACCTGGTTGAATTTAGTGATGCGCACGTCTCTTGTTGTTGTGGCTCTAACATCATGATGCACTGTGAGGTTGGCATGTTTGGAGCAATAAACGTTTCAATAGCTGGTGTGAGAGTGCCACGCTTCATGTTACGTTCACCAGGTGAATGTGAGGGCCGCGACCGGCGCACGCTCCCAACAACCGTTCCAGGGGCTGGGGGAGTTTTCAGCAGGAAATAAAAGGTCAAAGGTTGACATTGGGAAATACAAACAGATTGTTTTACAGCTAACTCATTTTGTGTGGAAATTCTGAGAGGAAAAAAAAAATGTTTCAGAAGAACCTAAAGGTGCATCTGGAAAACTTTCAAAGCAAAGTTTTATATTTTACTTTGAAAACAGTTTTGTGATGATAAGCTGGCTCTGGGCTTTGTGTGTTTGGTGTAAATGATGTGAGCATGGGGCTGGAGCAGTTTTATGTCCATCTGCTTCTCACTGGTGGAAGATCATCAGGAGGTTCGATCGGAGCTGGTGAGGCGGGTCCATCACTCAGTGACACTCAGAGTTCATCGCCGTCTGAAGGATGCTGGCCTGCCTGAGACAAGACACGGCACGTCTCACAAACCAACAATGAACAGATCTCACAGTCAGCAACTAAACACACATTGAAAACTAGAGAAATTATATTTCCTGCAAACACGCAGCTTATTGCTCAAGAACTTGCTGAAAAACAGCTGAAATCTGCTAAAACTGAAATGTAGCTGAAATAAATAACTAGCCTAAATTAACAGAAGAAAGCAGAAAGACCATTTATTTGCTGAATTAGGATTAAATACGTAGAAGTGAGCTCAAAAATTAGAAAATAAGCTGAAAAAGCTGAAATTAGCTAAAAATAGATTAAAAGTTACTGAAAATGCAGAAAGAAGCTTAAACTACCAGAAGGAAGCAGAAAAGCTGAAATTAGTTTAAAAAAATTTTTTTAATGGTGGAATTAGCTGAAAAGGCAAAAATTAACATAAAATGGCTAAATAGTAGCTGAAATAGCAGAAAAAGGTGAAACAAGTAAAACAAGCTGAAATTAGCATAACGGTAATTAGCCTGAAAGTAGCAGAATTATCACAAAAAACTTGAATTTATCTGAAAACAGCTGAAATTAGCTAGCCTGGCCCTCGCCTTCCTGCACAGCTCCGCTCAATTCTCATTTCCCTTCACTTCACAGTCTGGGATTCCTCCCATAGGCAAGGATTTCTCCGGCCGATTTTTGACCGGACCAATCAGAGAGCAGAAGGCGGAGTTTTGAACGACGTCGACTGACGTCGTCATTCAAAATGGCTGCCGCCACGAAGGAATTTTCAATAAAACAAGGTAAAAAACTATTATTTCTCTGCTGAGAAAAAATATATTTCATAGCTGACGTTATATCAGAAGTGTTCCTGAGCAATCAGAGAGCAGAAGGCGGAGTTTTGAACGATGTCGACTGACGTCGTCATTCAAAATGGCTGCCGCCACGAACGAATTTTCATCAAAACAAGGTAAAAAACTATTATTTCTCTGCTGAGAAAAAATATATTTCATAGCTGACGTTATATCAGAAGTGTTCCTGAGCTTAACAGTTCCTAAATCAATTCACGAAATGGTCAAATCTGCTGGATATTAAATAGTTTCGGTTTGATATTTTCCAAACAGCCTCGGGTGCGCTACGAAAATAAATGATAAAAAATCGAATTTTATCTCAAATGTTTCATCTAGGCCAACAGTCAGTAAATTAAAGACATATAATTACACACTGGTGGCAGAAAAAATATCCACCGAGTGGTTTCTGAGCAATTTATCTGATAGCCTGGACCTCGCCAGGCTAAACTAACAAAACTCTGCCTCCTGTTCTCTGATTGGTCCATTCAAAAATCTCCAGGAGAAATCGTTGTCTATGGCAGAGATGCCAGACCCTAGTCCAAAGCGAAGTGAAGGACAAGGGTCTGGTTTAAACCAGGCTAGAAATTAGCTAAAGTTGAGATTCAAGATGGCGCCAGTGTGTGACCGTCCGTCTGTCGCTCTGGGTTTGTTTTGTTTTATTTCTTTGTTTTGTGCTCAGCACTAAATCTGTGCTTGTGTACAATCGCCAGTCCCTCCTGGATATTCAACATGTTGTTGGCAACCTTTGTGCCTTTGATTATGGTGGACAGAAAACTTTACCCCCGCTCCTGTCAGGAGTCCCAGCTCATCTCCTCCGGGCACCTGCACTGCCCCCCCGGCGGAAATGTCGTTGTTACCGCGGTAAACGTGGAGGACAGCTGGTAAAACTAAAGATCTGCCTGGCCCCTTCTACATCCATTTCTCTGTCAAGAAATTGATTATTTCCGTCTTTCGCTGTGCCTTGGCGTTTCCTGGACCCTGTTGACAGCTGCTTGCTGCCTGTCACCGGCCTGGGTGCGGGCGTTCGCCCCCACCTCTCCTGCTTCTCTCGTCTCCACCAGCGAGGAGTGAACCTACAGAGCCTGAAGACGCTTCCCCGGGTCCTAGCGCCCGTCAGATTACAGGCTGCGGTTTCTGCCAGGATTGGCCTGGTTAACGCCAGGTCTGTAACAAACAAAACTTTCATCCTGCGGGACTTTTTCACTTCCCATCATTTGGATTTGCTCTGTATCACAGAGACCTGGGTCGAGGCTGATGACTCCAGTGTTTTTGTTGAACTTTTACCAGACGGCTGCTCTTATCTGAGCTCCCCTCGGATGTCAGGCCGTGGAGGAGGAACAGCAGTGGTTTATAAAAACAGTTTTAAATGCAAGCAGTGCACTGCACCACCTTCTTTCTCCAGCTTTGAGGTGACTTTATTTGAGGTGGGTCGCTCACACCCCGTGCTGTGCGCTGTTATCTACAGAGCCCCCAAATATAATAAGGATTTTTTGAATGACTTTTCTGATTTCCTGACTGGAATAATGATAAACCACGATGCAGTCCTTATTGTTGGGGATTTTAACATACATGTATGCTGTCCAGAGAAACCACTGGTGAAGGACTTTCTGAGCCTCACTGACTCTTTTAACCTGGTTCAGTGGGTGGCTGGTCCCACGCATGAACATGGACACACGTTGGACCTGGTTCTCTCTCACGGCTTGTCTGTGACCGACCTGGAACTTTATGATAATGTTATTTCTGACCATAGGCCTGTTTTATTTGATGTTGGTTTGTCCTGTGCTCCAGTTAAAAACTACGTTCCTGCCCAGCGACGTAGAGTTTTTAAACCTTCCACCGCTGGTCAGTTCTCTGCTGCCTTTGAACAGCTCTGTGCTCCATCTGACTCTGCTGCTGACACCGATCAGCTGAGCTCCTGGTTTGACGCCTCCTGTCAAACCATTTTGGACTCTGTGGCACCATTTAAACTGGTGCAACCTAAAGCCAGATCTGAACCCTGGTTCAATGAAAAAACTCTTGCAGCCAGACAGGAGTGCCGCAGAGCTGAACGGAGATGGAAAAAGGATAAACTGGAGGTTTCATTTCACATTTTAAAGGACTGTCAACGTCAGTACCAGAACATTGTTAAAGAGGCCAAAAAACAATACTTGTCAGACATTATCACGTCCAATCACAACAACCTGCGTGTCCTTTTTGAAACTATTGACTCTGTCCTGAAGGCCCCACAACCTGTCTGCCATGAAGCCTCAACTGAACTCTGTAATGACTTCCTGCAGTTTTTTATAAATAAGGTTGTTACCACAAGGGCCCTTATTTCAGCCCCTGCTTTTGACCCCTCCTGCTTGGTCCCCTGCCTGGCTGTGTTCGATAGATTTGAACCAGTGACTCTGACCCTTTTAGAGGATGTGGTCGGCCATATTAAGCCATCAGGTTCCCCTCGTGACCTTGTCCCCCCTCGTCTTTTAAAATAGGTTTTTTCCAGCATCAGGCAGGTGATCCTTGCTGTTATCAATAGCAGTCTGTCCTCAGGTGTTGTCCCAATAAGTTTAAACATGCGGTGGTGCAGCCCCTGCTTAAAAAGCCCAGCCTAGACCAAACTGTCTTGGCTAATTTTAGGCCCATCTCCAAGCTGCCTTTTGTT